>VZTD01002792.1:338707-363026 GCA_013397725.1 Rhagologus leucostigma | reverse complement strand
GTTAAACCAGTGTTTTTGTATTATTGCTTTGTTATATATATATATTAGTAAAAGAACTGTTATTTCTATTCCTCATATCTTTGCCTGAAAGCCCCTCAATTTCAAATTTATAATAATTCGGAGGGAAGGGGGTTGCATTTTCCATTCCAAGGGAGGCTCCTGCCTTCCTTAGAAGACACCTGTCTTTCAAACCAAGACACACAGAGAGTTGGCAACCATGTCTCCCACAACGATTCCCATTTTCGGAGTTAAGAGTTGGCCACAGACCAGACCCCAGAGGTAGTTTGCTGAGGCCACCCCAGCTGCAGCCACACTCTCATGCACACACTGCACACAAACACTGCACCTGAGGTCCCCAGGCACGCTGTGTGCTGAACCACGCGCTGCTGGTGCCATGTCCCTGCTGTGTGACACGCAGAGAGACCTGCAGCCAGTGTTTGCCAGCAGACCCATAGAAAACCACATTGCTCCTCGGCATAAGCACATGCTGGCTACAGCCTGGCACCTCTCTGGCTGTTTCCAGCATCCCTGTGGAATACTTCTGGGAGCTAGCTAGACTCTCAGGTCTGCAACATCCCTAGTTTCAAACTGAAAGAGGGAAACTTTAGATTAGGTATTAGGAAGAAACTCCTTACTGTGAAGGTTGTGAGGCACTGGAATAGGTTGCCCAGAGAACCTGTGGATGCCACATCCCTGGAACTGTCCAAGGCCAGGTTGGATGGGGTTTGAGCAACCTGGCCTAGTAGAAGGTATCCCTGTCCATGACAGGGCGGTTGGAACTAGGTGATCTTCTCTTTAAGGTCCTTCCCAACCTAAACCATCCTGTGATTCTGTGTTGTCAGGTGTTTAGATTAAGTCTCATGCTTAGATCAAGAGGCCAAGTTAGAAAACTATAGCCTTTTCACTGTTGAACTCAGCAAGTCCAATCATATGTTGTTCAATACTATCAGCAAAGCCAAAGATCTTTGATTCGGATTTTCTTCCCTCTCTCTGTTATTAGTAGCACCTCAGGGCATAGACTTGAGCCTGTGTGATTGCTTACTGTCAACTCAAAGGGCATCTTCTTCTCCAGTCCTTAGTTTGGTTCCCTGCTGTCCAGCCCTTTCTCCTGCTCTGTCCCAAGGGGCTGCATCCCTGCATCCCAGATCCTGTGCTTACCCAAACACACAGGAAGCCAGTGAAACTCACTCCATAGGCAGAAATTACTTATTCCCTCAAATGAGTTAAATCAGAAGACTGTAGCGAGAGATGAGCACTAGACTCAGTGCAAATGAAAAGGGGACACTGTGTAGCCATGACAGAAGGGAAGGAGGCAGAAGTGCTGACAGCAACTAATAGATTGTTTCACCTGTTCCATGTAATTTATAGTTCTAGGGATTATCAAAGTAAAAGCTATGTTTTAGCTGTAATGAATAAATCATAACGACTGGGGTTATTTTGTTGTTTGTGGTCAAGGAGACTTTTGTTTTACTGCCTGTGAAGAAGTCTGCTGTTTCCCAATATCGTGTCAGGGATAATTAGGAAAAATAGCAACATGAAAAGGCCAGTTGGTGTAACACAGACAGGAGAGAAGTCCCATGAGAAATTTAAGCAACCTCACATGCATAAAAAGCTCAAATTAATTAGATAAACAAACAGGAAAGAACACAGAAACCCCAGGAAAGGTATAAATTATTATGCCAAAGAGAAAAAACAAGATCAAAATTCACTTTCAAAATTAAGGTAGCATTTTTGTTTGGAAAATTTATCTTTTTTTCTTGCCCCACATCCTTCCTGAAGGGCAAAATTGTGAAAGTCGGGATTTGCAACACCATTACATCTTAGGTAATCAGAGTTAATTTTTATCATCTGTAGGCATCAGTAAAAAGTAGGCACACTGATTTCTCTTTTTCTCTTTCGGTGGTATTGCTGCTCAGCTTTTGTAGATAATTCATCATTTAGGCTACACACAAAGGCAAGGGACTGCAGAAGTGTCCAAGGATGGGAAATGTGCAACAGGGTGACTTCATGGTCCTGGCTCTGCCCCAGCCCAAGAAGGTTTATGCAGCACAGTTGAGTAAGAAAAGAAAGGGAGCACAGGTTCTGAGTCTGCTTACTCCAGCTCCTAAAGGCACACAGAGACATCTTTAGGACAGGGACTACTTCTTCACTGGTCAGATGAACAGACTACTCGAGTTGCTGGGTTGTGCCATTTGCTGTGACAGTTTGTTGCGGAGATGGGGGAATTCAGCATCTGACCACACCGACACATGCCCAGGGTTGTGTGATGGCTGTGCTGGGCCCCATGCCCGGAGGTGGCTCACACAGCCATCTTTGCTTGCTATTTCCCTTTAGGGCATGAAAGCCCATAGTTCCAAACTGTGCCCTAGTATCCCTGTTGTTAAGCTCCTCACAAGGCCTCCCCAGACATTCACCACCGAGCATCCCTCCCATCCTCCTTCCCTGCTCCCTGTCAGATGGAGCAGCTGTGCCGTCCTCACAGATGATCAGTACAGCAGCTTAGGGCTCCTGCAACTCCAGTTACCTAGAAAGGTAGCATGGAAACATTTTGCCTTAACACTGTACTGTTTAAATAAAACCTTGTATGCTAACTCTAATAGTTCCCTGGCCTAGGTCTCTCTGTTGTTTTCATCCTCTAGAAATGTTCTCTTCAGCATTAATCCCTAACTTATACCAATGCATTTGCTTTACTCTTTCTGTAATTCATCTTGTATTTTTTTATAACCTGATAAAACTTAAGAAGATACAGCTTCTGTGAAAAATGTTATATGAAATAAAGACAAATTTTCCTATATTTTTATCTTCAAGCAATGAAAGAATGGTGGGAATTAAATCAATAGCCATTATGAAACATGAAACAAAATTACTGGGATAGGTTACCTGATTAATACATTCTTTGTTCTCTCATAATCTAATATCAGCAGCAAAACCAGACTTAGAATAGCTAGGAAATTATTTCAAATTGTTTTACAAGCAAATCTTTACTAGAATGATCAGTCTACTGAATAAAAAACCTACATCAAGCAGTTTCTCTTCACTTAAGACTTTGAAACTGGAGTCACCATTACACTGCAATCAGAGAATGAATATGAGATATGTGTAAATGAACACATATTAAATTCAAGATAATTCATTCACTGATGAGTAAAATGCTTGTTAAAAATGCCACCACTGATGATGCACTATCAGGCCTCCTGGGATTTTGGTAGAATCTTAGACTTCACTGGAGTCCAACAGATATTATTAAAACAACTTTAAAAAAAAAAAGGAGAGACTGAACTGTGCTCGCTTTACATTTTCTAAGACAAGAAACAGAAGGAAACCTAAAAAAGTATTTTTTCTTTCCTGTTGCAGGGTTAGTTTTATTACCAGTGCTCTTTTAAACCTCCACAACATCTAAGAACCCCGGATCACATCCCAGTAACCATTACTGCAGTTACTGATTTCCTTCTAGCAGCAGCACATCTCAGCTTTACTCAGCTCATTCAAACAGCGTTGCTGTATTTTGTCCCAAGTCTGAATTGATCCAACCACCCTACTGGCTGACCTCCTCTACTTCAAGGAGATGCAGTACATATGCTCTGCTCCACTCTGCTCTGTGTTTTCTCTCCTTTTAGAGAGATTTTTTAAAATAGCTGCTCTACTTTTCTTCCATCCCATTAAATTTGGTGCTGACTGTATGATCAACCGCCTTCCCTCTGTTTCAGACTCTTACTGCTATGTAGGGGAGCACTGGGGCTTCCCATGGCAGTTCGGTGTAGTGTGCTTTTCCAGATAGTGCCACTCTCTGGCCACCTTCATAAAGAAAAGAGAAAAAAAAATCACCTGGATCTCACAGCTGGAGAAATGCTAATGGTTTTGGAACCAGCTTAATCAAGTCTTAGTCCAGTAGGCACTTCAAACTGCTAAGAACTCCCCTTTGCAAATATCAACAAAAGCACTTAGATAAGAACAGTTAAAAATTATTACACATTTAAGGACACCAAATTCAGTCTAGAAGAAAAAGCTAAACACAGCATTAAAGGAAAGAGAACAGAAGTGAAACAAATTTAGATTCACTGATCAACAGTGCTGACATTATAGGAATTCATCACATATTTCCTTTCATGGATGCTCTTTTATTGCTTAAACTGGAACAAGGTAATTTCATCACTTAAACTGTTCAGAGCACTATGAGAACAATAAACCAAAAGTACATAGCGTACCATGTGTCATAAAAGTTATGCTTCCTGGTAAAAAATGGTGGAATTTAGGTAGATCAAGACTGTTAGAGCTGACTGTTTTAGCAACAAGAACTGTTTTTACACCAAAATCTCTCTGTTTTTACAAATCCTCTTTCACTATACAGTGACTGCATTGGTTTCTCAAGACAAACACACACTCTTAATCAGAAATGCATAAATTACAAGTTTTCATGCGGTGAAATTCTACCTGCAGAGTCTGGAAGATTGTATCTGTCCATCAGGGATGCTCAGCTGTTTAATTTGAGTTAATTCTTCAACAAGAGGCTCAGAAACTGCCTGTCCTTTTCACAGGGCACACCCCACCTTACCTTGTTCACCATGTGCACACCAGAACTTATCCCAGGTTCCTTACTGAGACTTTCTATCCCGTGCTCCTGCTTGCTAGGAAGAGTAATTGACATCTTTATTGCTCCACAAACACATTTCATGGGTCATAAGGTTTACTTTCGTTTTCAGCTGTGTGACAATAACACTTTCATTACATAAACAGCACAAGAAAACAAACTGGCAGTTAAAAAGTGCCCTATTATGCACTTAATCCCGGGTGCTGTTCCCAAGCACGGATCTGAAAGGAACCACATCCCAAAAGACTGCCACTTAATAAGATAAGAGAACTTAAACTGACTGGTGTTTTGAGTCTCTGACTCGAAAGAATGGTGACAGTCTTTAAAGACTACAGTATTGAAAATAAACTGTGGTGGTGGTAATATATATTTTCATTCATATAGGTATACATCTTCTTTCTGTTTCTGTAGAATTTAAGCTTCCAAAAGCAAACTAAAGAAATTCTGGTTGCTGAGGAAGCTCCCCAAATAAAACCCAAAGTATCTCTTTCAAAAATTTTCCCCTTTGTAATCAATATTCCATTTCTTTCTTCCAAAGATAACAGTGAAAACATGGTCATTTCTTATCTGACACTGAGCTAATGCTATGTTTTGTCACAAGGTGAGAAACTTGAGATGGGTAAGACCTGGGACTGGTACAACCAGTGGACCAGCACAGGGCTGTCTGGGAGAGAAGGAGCTACAGTGCTACGCTGCAGGTGGAGGTACTTGGTGGCATCTCCCTAGGTAACAGATACAGCCCTGATGATGGAGCACAAAGATTGCTACAGACCTGACTGTGCTTCCCATTAGTTTTACCATCTGAAACAACCTGGCACACACATCTATGAAGAGTGTAAAAAGCATTTTACACAATAAAGACATAATGTCAGTGGCACGGTGGCATAGACTTCTTTGTCATTATCACAGGTATTTGCCAGGACATGTCAGCTGTAAATACATACATGTACATACGTGAGCATATATTACAGATCACATATCATGTGGTTATAATGTCATAGTACATTTCTAGATTATGATGTTTACATATAAATAAATACTTGCATGTCTAGCTGATGAATCTGTGCTGGTAAAATCTGAAAGCATACACCTGTAGACATGTAATATGAAATACCAATCCAAAAGGAACTAGATCAGGGAAGAGCTGAAACATCTCCCACACCTCCTTTGGTAATTCGCACAGTGAAAGAATCTATTTTTGTCTTTGAGTCCCTGAACTTCAGAATTCTCAAACACTGTTGGGAAATTTATGCTATCTATCTACAGGCATTTAACTCACTGCCAACACTTAGATGATGGTTTCACACCACAGCAAGCTGATATAACAGATTATTCCTAGCAAAAGGGACAAGTCTTGTTCCCTCCTTTCACAGATTCCTCTCTACCCTTACCCATGCAGCCCCACCAGTTAACTTTTGCTATGCGTGATGCCCACTTGGCTATTAACCTTTTTACTCACTTAACCAGTGGAGAATATTTTTAGCCAGGGCTGGGAAGAGGAAAAGCAGGAGTCAGCAAGATAGAGGAAGCAGCAAAGGAGGGAAGAGAAAAGATCTTGTTGTGTCAGTGGGTATTTACATTTATTATAAATTGGAAATCCTCACATTAAATGCACAAGGTCAAAGAACCGCATAAAGAAATCCAAAGTATTTTACTCAGTCTTTATTCATGGAATATATAACACTAATAACAGCAAAATGTCTCTCATAATATTATACTGACTAAAATAAATTAGAAACAACTTTTCCATTTATTTACATTTTACTTGCCCATAGAACTTCTTCTTTTAATTTCACTTGTCTTCATTTTGGATGGTGCTTTCATACCCACAGATATATCACCTATCTTCCTCCTCTGCAAGTGAAATAACTGAGCCTTCAAAACATCTCCAGTTATTCATTTCGCTTCTATTCCTGTTTTTGCTGAATATTCTCCTGCATTACAAGGAATAACACAGATGCCCCAGACCTACCATGGATAGACCACATTCCAAATCCTTCCCAAAAATGGTTAAAAAGATGTCTCAAAGCTGATTCCTGCAAAATAAGGCAGCTAATACCCAAGACTACACCATGCTTATGGGCCATCTACACATAGGCTGCTCTGCTCTAAACTCAAAACCAGGCAGAATTACAGCATGATATCTTTTGTAATATCCTCAGTATTATAGAAGAGAAGTATAATTGTCACTTAACACAGGATTTTTCTTACCACACTGTAGTTAACTAAAACTCCAGAATCTAGTTTAAGCCACCCTTAAAGGTCTCTTCCGGAACTTAAGGAGAGAACAAGATGCCTCTGAAGAGGACCTCATTACATTACCTCATTGAAGAGCTAGTCATGAGAGGGCGGGAAGATGTTCTCAAAGAATAAGCCGCTTGAACTTAGCAGCTAATAAGGTGCTGTTATATTTTGAAAAAAATGCAGATACCTAAAGAAGAGCCACTCGAGCTCATGCAAGTGTCAGTGTCAACCTATTCTGATTATCTTTTTGTAGAAATCTTGTCTGTTTCTGAAACGTGCAGTTAGATCACACCACAAAACCTAGCACACATTTATGACTGAAAATGTATTAGTAGGTCTTTTCAGTTTCAATCATTTTAAAGGTGCTAAACAAGAGAAGGATGATTACTAATTTCTTCCATCATTAACGTTTTTACCTCAGCATTAATCTTTTTTCTCTGAACTGTGTGAAATATGAGCATACAGAAAATCAACACTGAAAGAAAGAAGTGCTGTTAACTTTGTCAGAAGCTTGAGTTTAGGAGAGAAATAATACCTTAGTAATTACAAAGATTGACTTTATATTTTCTGCATTTCTCCTGCAACACAGTAAAGGCTTCTTCCATTTATTTGCACAAGAACATCCAAGATAGTCTCAGGGGATCTACAGAATTTCAGTGGTCTTTCTTCAGTAGAACAAGCTGCTTTAATTATCCTAATATGTGATATGAAATCAATCAGTAATTAGTATCTTTGATCAAAATATGCACTAGAACCAGTTTCTTCCAGAATGTTTGATTTGCAAACAGCAAATGAAACAGAACGTGTTTGAACAGAGCAAATTAGGTGTATACATAGCAGTATTTTTTTGGGGGTGTATATATTAATAACCATCACCTTTATATAAAATGCCCAGTGGGCATTTTCTGATGGACATAATCTATTTACAAGATATATTGGTTTTAAAAACAGTGAAAGAGGTTTGGCTCTTCTGAAAGCTGGCTCACACACGTAACTGCTTCAAAAAATCCTCTATTAGGAAAAAGATGTAAAGTCTGGTGTCAAGAAAATAATCAGAGATGATATTGAAATACTACCTCACACAATGTCAATGCAGGACAGGGATGCATGCATCGTCAGGGAAGTCTATCAACTGAAAACAGAAAAGAAAATTATTGCTTTGTTTCTCCAACTTCAGCTATAGTGTCTTTTCAACACTTCATTTGAAATCCAACTCTTGTTGACAGAGATTGTGAAGCAAGCATATTAAGGGACCTAAACTTAGCATCCCTTGAGAAGCCTGAATAAATAGCTTTGCCTTTTCTGTCTGTGTGCAGAGCTCCATGTTTTAACCTTCCTCATGTTTTCAAATTCTGCTTTTGTTGGAAATGATGCCGCCATCTCTCTGAACAAGTCAAGGACCAGTCTGAGCATTAGGTTTATATCTGAGTATATCCTAGACATGTCAGTGAGAAAATTAAATGTTTGTTAACATGAAGAAAACATGAGGAAGACTGAACAGTGGATGAATTTGGGTGTCAGACCTGCTGCAGACAACTGCTTACATCCTAAGTACCAAGGTTTGTGCTAACTCACATCTCATGAGGGGTCACTTCTGCTCCAATGACCCCTCCCCATCCTCCCCGTGTCCTTTTTTTCTCCTGTACCTCCTCCCACGCCCTTCCTGCCTGCTGTCTGCCACAGCTGTGCTGCTGTCGGTGTGGCTCCCACAGCCCTAGCAAGGGCTCTTGCAGGCAGCACTGTGATATTGCAAACATTCAAAACCCTGACAGCTATTGAACCTCCCCACTGCACCTCCCCATCAATCTCATAGGCACCACAGCTTCAGGGTGCTCATTTTCAGCCGTGCAAACAGTATGGCTTGGTGAGGCTGGCACTGAAGAGACGTGTGAGTGGAAACTGTGAGCCAATGCTTGGTTTATCCATTGGGTTAGCTAAAGCTACATGCATGGTGTCATATCGACATTGCACATTTAGGGAGTGATTCATTTCTGAGTGCAAGCTCATGCCACCTCCACATATTTTCTGAGGAGAAACCTGTTACAGCACTCCCTCAGCACTACTTACTGCTCTCAGCTCAACTCTGCTGCCACGAGCCCCCCGCACACCCAGCCTTCCCCACTTCTCTATGTGATTTCAGCATCTCATTTCCTAACTGGAAATACTTTGTACTGTAATGCGAGGAGATGGCAAGCAAGCAAACAAGAGAAGATGCTTCATGTCTTACAATCAAATCCATTTGACTTGAGCAGTATCATGTTTTTCACCCATCCGGCTGGACTAAGTGTGCCTTTGGAATGAAACCACATACAGCTATACATTGCTCTTCAATCCATAACCTGCTCTGCAGAGCGCAGGAGAGGCAAAAAGGGACAGCAACATATTATGTCTGAAATGCCTTCTGTTTGCCAGTTAGAAACATCCAAATCAGTGCAAATCTTTAGTCAAAGGGAAATTTTGTTCTGCTGGTGCTGAGCTTTGCATATCAGAGCCAAGCACAAACGCTAAGAGCTGAAGTGAAATCATGCTAGTCAATGAGGCAGAGCCTGCTTCTTCAAGCAGCAGTTCCTTTGAATTAAGGGTTATACCTTGGTCAGCACATTGAACTCCCACTGTGTGCTCTGTGATGCCAAGAAGGAGGTCAAAGAAGTGCAACATTATTAATGTCATATTTTAAGAACAAACCATTGTCCACTCTGCCTAACTGTGCTTTTGTTCTTTCTCAAACTCCATGCTCATCAGTTACTGAGTGCTGGGGTTTGCCGTACTAGTTCTGCTAATCATTATGTATTTTATATTGCATTTAGAATTTCATCAACCATGAAAGAGCTTAGACTATATAATTGACAGGTCACAGTGAAACAGAACTTCAAGACAAGAAGAGAAATAGATTTAAGTAGAATGGTCAATTTGAAACAGCCTTTTTTTCCCTAGTGCAATTGAATCTGCATTCATTTTCAATTTAAAGAACAAATAAAAAATGAAGTATTGAGTCATTTCAGTGGCCAGATAATTGTCAGAGCTACACTGGGTTAAATCCAAATTATACTGCAGTAATTGCTCAAAGGTAGTCTAGTTAAAATAGAAGCAACTGAGTAAGCAATTTCTTTTCTTTTCCAGTCCCTTTTGTCCTGCTGCAAAGCATATAGTTTCTAGGTACAGGAATACAACATTTATGCTACATTTCTGTGCTTATATAAGTCTTTACAATCTTACTGATGGCTGCAAATTTGTTAAAGCTGCCCTATACCCTTCCAATCAAATATACTCAGTTATGTCCCAGGGAATAACTACTGTCTTCCATTGCAAACTCTTTCAATCTCATTTCCACAACATTTGAAGCCACCAGCTCAGCGTCAGCACAGACAGTGTTAAAAGACCCACTGTGGAAGGTTCCCAAGGCAAGAAGCATAATTAAACATTTCAGTTATTCTCTTAGTCTGTCCCCCAGAAACCCAATCTTCCAACAGCCATAATCAGCAAGTGTTACAAGCAGAAAGCAGTTTTTCTTGTTGCATGCTGGGAAATGCGAGTGGGCACTAATCCCAAACATACTGGACACTTATGTCTCCACAGTCCTTGTGTAAATGACACTACACATCAAGGAATGCATACTTTAACCACTGCTTACCCACCTTACGGCTTTTTCAGACATTTTACTTTCGCTAAGGACAGAAGCATAGAAAACCATGAGGCAGATTAGAAGAAAAGTGAAAAATCGAGCAACCCTAAAATGTTACGCGTGTTAGTAAGGTAGCACAAATGCTGTGGAAGATAAAGCTATTTTCATCTGCCCAGCACTGAGCCTGCAACTCGGAACTTGCTGTTCATCCTGGTCTCTGATGTAGAAATCAGAAGCAATAGTTCTTAAATAAGCTGTTTAGTTAGTAGCAAAATTAAAGACACCTCACCTACTGCAGATTTTTGTCTCACAGGTCATGTCCCATTTGGATTCTCTGCTTTTAAATAGTGGTGAGCTGACATTGCAGCGTTTACCACCATGAGGGAACTAAGTCATAATTCTCTCCTCTACCCATCTGTGAATTTTCATGAAACTTGAGGGAATTGCACACATTTGAAGTCTCTACCTCCCTCCTGAATTTTCCTGAAACTGGTCTACACATTAAAAAAATGGAATAGGGAACAGAAAAAGACAAATATTACAGCTTTATAAATCTTACTTCTTTGTGAAACCCAGCTAGAAACAGAAGTTAAAAGCAAGGGAATACTTGCAAATACACTACTGACACTTACAGGTAATGCAAAAAAAGAGTGATATTACGAAGGAGTGATATTATGACTACTTTTAAGTAAAGTAGTTACTTGTCAGTAAAATGCAAGCTAAATCCATCAATTCCTCCTCTGAGCTTAACACCACTCTTGATTTATACCAGTGAACGCTCTGCATTATGAAATTAATCATATTTCATGATGCTTGGCTATAATCAGTCTACTGTGAAGTGCCCATTGGACATGCTGTTATTCAACCAAGACCGCTGTTTTTTGCAAAGAGAGGAAGGAAAGTGTTAAGAATTTCTACAAATTCCTTCATCCTTCTTTGTACACCTTCCTTTACCTAGATGCCCCAAGGACTTTCTATGACTTCCTCACATAAATAAAAGCAAAGGATTTGGAAAGCCAAGCTAGATCTACAAACAAATCACATGGTATTTCAGATCCTGTCTGTCATAGCCAGGGAATCTTGACAGCAAGAGCTCTGGACTTTTTCTTCTATTTAACACACACAGTTTCAGGAAAATGTTCCTGACTTAAACTTCTTGAGCAGGATGAGATCATCTGCTAGGGTGGAGCTGATCATGTAGCTTGTTGCTGTTCAAACTGGTATGTTGGTCTCTTCCCATCCTTTTCCCAGCTACATGGTCCTGGCCAGGCTCTGGCACTTAAGTGATTCTGCCCTCAGTCAATTCAGCTCACTAAGCCAGCAGCAAAGTAAATTCAGTAAAACAAAGTAAGCTGCTTTTGTTTTGCATTGTACAAAGGAAGTTACTGGCCCATTCATGCTTCTCTAAAACTTCTCAGAAGTGGTGAAACAAATGACTAACATTTTGAGGCAGATGAAACAGTTTTAAGTCAACTGGAAATCCTCGCCTTTCATGTTTAATACAGCCTAATAAAAAAAAAATTAAAAGAATTAAAAGGGCTGTTACTTACTATTTGTCTTCTGTTTTCTACCAGGTAGATGCCAACAATCCCTAGGAAAGATCCAAAGCCAAGCTAAGGCAAAGAACAAAACCAACAGAAATGCATGAGGTCAGCTTATCCGGACAACACACCAACACATACAGTCATATCTGAGCTAAGGCACCATACAGATAGGCTAAATAGGGTGGGTCAAGGGAAAAGGTGGAAGTTACTGTTGGACATAAATCATATAATGTAATGGGAAATGGCCAGGACTGCAGCTCTTTGATAGTTCAGTGCAAAATTTGTCAGGTAGTAAACAGAAGTCTGTATAGACACGCTTCTATAACCTGACTACTGTTACCATTGTCATGTACAGTTTTAGACACTGTAAAGCAAAAACTAAGTAAAGTAGAAGAAAAAAACACTTACATTTAGTCCACACATCATAATTTTGAAAAATTGGAAAGCTTTAGGCTATTGCAGACTGTTTTTCTCAAAAAATTGATGTGTTCCCATCATGCAAATGACCCAAGTTCAAACCCTTAGAGTTACTCTTGTTTGATTTTAATGATTAGATGCTATCACACAACCCAGAAAAGCTCCTTGCTAAAATGTTAAAAGGACCAGTACAGTCAGCTGCATCACCAACAGCCACAGGAGAGAGGGGAGGAAGAGACACTGAAGTAACCTGGCCTTAATGTACCAGTGTTGCTTCAGCATCGGGATGGTAGGAAAAGCCTTCTCCTTATGATGGGCACGTGAAGGTTTGGAGCAGTAGAAACTCCTTGGATTCACGGTTCCAGCCCCTCTCTGTAATGAGGCCCCTGAACTGAGCTCAGAGCCTCTTCTCCAAGCACAAATTAAGTTTTTAAGGACTACATGTCCCAGCCAAGGGCTTAAGCAATGCCCGTAAATTCCTTGCTGCTACGCACAACTGCTCACAGCAGAAAGCAAATCCCTTGCAAGCACTTTACTCGCTCAGTATCACAGGAGGAATCTGTCACTCGCTTTCAAGAAAGCGAATGTAGGGAAAGGAGATTTGCTCTTGAGTGCTTTGGGAAAATTTATGTGAAAGGGAGGCACAAGGACTAAAAGCAGAGACTTTGAAAGAGTGGGCAAGTGCACCCGTGCTGACAGCTAAATAGTAGAGATACTTGGAACCGTGAGCAAGGACACTCTGTTCAGGGGACAGCAACTTTGTAAATTAAGATAACTACATCAAAATGACATCTGGTTCCAAGCTCCATTTTTCATTCCAACAGGAACAATCCATAAAGCCTCATTTATGGCTGATGCAGGGAACACAAAGTGAGTAATATCCATGTGAATAAAAAAATGACCAAAGACAGAAGAATAACAATTAAATCAGAAGGAGCAGAAGCATAGATATCATGATGAAAGCCACAGCATTACTGAGATTGTTTTAGGGTCATATGAGCTAGGTTTTTGTCCATTTAGACAAACAGGCTATTTGGGAACTCTGGAAGTCCAGGTCAGTGTGGTGCTGGGACAACTGGACCCTGTTGAAAGAGTATAAAAATAGCAAACAAAAATAATACAGTAAGTAGTCACAGAGAAGTGACATTAAATATTTAAGTATAAACAATATTTATAAGGAAATCAGCCTGAAGCAGTTCCAACTCTGTCTTTGCAGGCCGTTCCAAAAAGACAGCCCAAACAGATGCTCAAGCAGTTATCTACTAAATGCAGATACCTTCCAAAGTGCAACATTATATTAACTCATCTACAGATGGAAATAATTTATGTTCAATTACTTTGGATGCATAAGCTCAGGAAATACCAAGCACTATAAAGATGTATTTAGAAAAAAGATTTTTTCAGAACAAATTACAAGTGACCACATATGCAGAGAAAACAAGGCACTTAACTCTTCTTGAAGCCAGTGGGAACTTGGCAGAAGCCAAACTGTATTATGGATCTAACCTTGAAGACCTGTTCTGCAAATACTTCTAGATACAAGTAAATCTATGCCAGTGGATAGTGTTATTCATCTTTGTAGGTGTCTTCAAGGCAGGGTAAATTCTGTATGTTTTTTAAGACCGAAATTGCTTACCTAAGTTCAGTGGAGATTTCATCTCATCTACCAGCTGTGAAATTAATATTTTACTACTGAAGTCTATGAGAAATAGACCTTATTTTTAATTGAAATTAACACTGTCTCTCCTCATATTCTTGCTTTTCTCTGAGCCCAGCAGTTAAATATGTAGTGACAAATTCACTCCCTGGCTTTAGGCATCTAAAAGTTTGGGATCGGGGTTTGCTGCTTTTCTAAGCTCCCTCTACTGTCAGCAGAGAAGAGAAGCACCTTTTGAGGGCTATTCAGTATATTCTGAGAGAGGTGATGGTGAGAGGGGATTCTGCCCCTCTACTCTGCTCTAGTGAGACCCCACCTAGAGCGCTGCCTTCAGTGGGACCCCCAACATAGGAAGGACACGGACCTGCTGGAGTGAGTATAGAGCAAGGCCACAGAGATGATCAGAGGGCTGGAGCACCTCTCCTATGAGGGCAGGCTGAGAGAGTTTGGGTTGTTCCGCCTGGAGAAGAGATGGCTCCGAGGAGGCCTTATTACTGCCTTCCAGTTCCAGAGGTGCCTCACAAGAAAGCATGAAGAGACAGGACAAGAGGTAAAGCCTTAAAACTGAAAGAAGGTAGGTTTAGGTTAGATATTAAGAAGAAATGGTTTACTGTGAAGGTGGTGGAACTGGAATAGGTTGCCCACAGAAGTTGTGGGTGCCCCATGCCTGGAAGTGTACAGGACCAGGTTGGACGGTGCTTTGAGAACCTGGTCTAGTGGAAGGTGTCCCTGTCCATGGCAGGGGAGTTGAGATGACCTTTAAAGTCCCTGCCATCACAAACCATTCTATGATTCTATGACAGTCCGTCTGCCAATGCTGCACTGGAGTCAGTCATCTCTGGCAGTGAGGCAGAAACACAACAGCGCTGTCACACACCTCTGACCAGGCTTTTGGCAAGATACCATGTAAGATTTGCATAGCACTTTTAACTCTTGCTAAATGTTTGTGATATTTAATATCTTGATGACATTTACGTTGACAATCACCCATCACTCTTTCTCAGTTACTTCAATAATCCATCATGTGTGCACAAAAAGAATTCTGAATTTTATGAAAATTATTTGGCTCCAATAATATTTTGAAAGAGAAGATTATTAATAAAAGGTTTTGTTTTCAAAGTATTCTATTAAATCCTTGCTTTTCTATCTGGTTATTAATGACAACACGATTTAAAAAAAATATTTTAGCAGGTAATATTTTTCAGATGAGTGAATAGACATTGTGTTATTCCTACAAGAAACTAAATGCTGAAATAACCTGTTTTGTGTACCTGGGTTCATTACTTATTACACTTGTTAAAGACAGGAGTTTAAAAATGAAACTTCTTTCTAGGGATGAATGCAGATAGCATGGTCTTACAAAAGATTTTATGTCAAATTTCGGAAGAAGAAGAGACCTTTATCAGCATTAATCTATTTTAGGTTAATGAAAGGGAAAATCATTCTTTTAAGGTCTTATTCTTGGAACTGATTTTTGTTCTATTTTTAAAACACCGCTCCTTATAGATCATTATCCTAAAATTATCTTTCAGAAGTCCTGTTCTCAACATAACACTAAGATGTAAGATGACTTGTTTGGGAGGAACAATTCTAACTTACAAATTATTAATGGTGTATGCACAGTATTAGAAGATGCATATCCCTCTTCTCTGGGCATTTCATTCCATAGAGAGCAAGAAATAATGGTACCTTACAACATATTTCGGCAGTAGTGGAGCCACACACCTAAGTAGTGTCTAACTCTAAGCATGTGAGTTTCTTTCTTCACCTTGCACCCTCTACCTCCCCTTGGCTGACTCAGCCCTTCTCTGTTTGCTGCCCATATTCCTCGTATTTAAAACTCAGCCCAGGTATTTAAATTACTTTTTTTTACTCCAGGCATTTCCACACTTCTGGATATAACCAATCCCTTCTCCTGAAATCAGAAAGGGCCTGGGGGTTGAACCAGCAGGGGGCTGGCAGGGCTACTCCTCCCCATAAGCCACAGAGGCACCACAGGGCAAAGCAAGCGGAGCTCGAACCTTGTGCCCACTGCAGGAACATTTTTAAGCAGTCTGTTCCCAAGGCAAAAACAAGAGTAAAGATTTTGGAAACAGGATCTTGTATGAGAGAACTGGCAGCAAGCCTGCACAAAAGGATGCTAGGGAGAAGCCTCCACATGTCCATTTGCAGGGCTTTCCCTGCCATGGACACAGCAGAATTCCTGGCACACAGACACAAGAGTGGAGTGGCTCTTCCTGACATCAAAGTAGTAAACTTCTAAAAGGTTGTTCAAATCTATCCCATGCCTACTGTCCAGTCATGCCGACACCCACCTTTAATGGAGACCAGCGGGAGTCTAGCACAGGTTTCCACACAGTTCCCTGAGCCCAGCATAGTGCAGTGCAGTGCAACCTTGATCTCCTTCTGCCCCCTAACAGCCTCCCCTTTGGGGCATTTCAGAAAAATAGTTTACCCCCCTGCTTTACAACACACTAGAACTAGATCAAAACAAAGCAGCATCTCTCTCCTGTGAAATTAACAGGACTAATTGTCTTTTTTCTTTTTTCTCAGTATATCAGAGTTTCTCATTTACAGCTGATAATAATTTATTTGGATGTACCTAATATTCTAAAATGGGTTTTTTACTTACAACAATGCCTGGGTAGTAGCCTCCCACAGTAACATTTTCTGTTCGTGTGGTAGCTGCCAGACCCATGGTCAGTATGAAAACAGACACCACCAGCAGTGCGACTGTGAACCAAAGTGAAGTCTTCTTCCTTTTTGCAAACTGTCCTGTAGGGGGTGGGGGGGAAAAAAAGAGCTTTTCATTGCAATCATGGCAGAACAAATACAAAACGATGGAAGATTTTCTTTCTTTAATCTTTTCTGTTGATAACCCACTGTTGTTCTCCCACTAAGGGAAATTGCTGCCAGACAACAGAAGGAATTAAAAACCACAGCGTTAGCTAGAGTATAGCTTAATGCACATGCATTGGGTACATGCATGAGATGAGTTTTTATTAAACTGAACTATAAGTCAGTGACAATGATAATTATGCCTTGTCTTCAGTAACATTTATAATTAAGGTTGTTCATGTTGGTAAGTCAGATCCTGTAGGCCTTAAATTTTTACATGTGTGAAGTGCCAGTTTGACTCTACCTGGCCTGAACATTAAAACAAATATTTTAAACAAGATTAGCAGGCGCTCTGCATACTATCATGAAAATGAATGTGCTCTTCACATTTACTGGGGTAAGCAATCTGTATCCCTGAAGCAAAGCTGTAATAGAGTTTATCAGGTGAGACTTATACGTGAGACTTTTCTAACAGTAGCTGCTCAGTGAAATCCATTCAGTCTCGCTGGGATTTAGATCCAGATACCCCAAAGTGAAAACCAGCATGCTCACCTCCATCTTGCAGCCTGCTCCAAAGCACTCAACCTTGTTAATCCCAGTGGTGGATCTGAGCTACAGCCAGAGGTTACTCACACCAGGGCCCCAGCCCATAGCATAGACTGATTTTAAAAACGTAAGACTGATTTTAAAAAGCCATTGATACGTGACTCTAACTAACACCCAAAAAAGACACCCAAGTGAATCAAACTGTGGTCCTCATTTTTGGTGTTCTCACTTTGAAAGGCATGGCAGGAGTGTGCAGGATCACCCTGTAGCACTGGGACATGCGATGCCAGGGTACCATACACTGCACCTGGGCAGGATAGAGTTCCTGGGAGAGCACAGCCTGGCCACAGCAGGGCCAGCATCTCTCCCTCTGAGGCCTCACAAAGCTGCCTGACTGCCCAGCCTCAGGAGAAGGCAGAGACTGTGACGTTGCTCTGAAGACTGGAGGCCGCAGCCCTCAGCAGGAAGGAGGAGGTGAGAGGGGAAGGCAGGCTTGCACGGGTCAGGCTCTGGGGGCACTGCTGGAAGCAAAAGCAGGGAAAATGCAGGAAAGACAAAAAGCAAGCAGAAGCCATTTGCAATGAGTCACTTGATTTTTTGTGGCCATTTTAAAGTCATGTAACTCAGTTAAATGTTTATAGTTCAAAAGCCAGACTAGATTAGTGATGTTTGCAAACCAAGTCAAATAATTTCAATCAGTAAAAAAAAGAATTTATAATAAAAAGCTGTGTTTGCTGACATTTCTCCAGTAGAACAAGCAGTCAAAATGATTCCAGTCTTTTAGTATGAAATACAAGCAACTTTTCTGAAGACAAATACCATCTATTGAGCTTACGCAAGTCTCTTTCACCTGCATGTACAAAGTCTTCCTGCTACAGATCAAGAAATAATTCCTAAGACTCTCCAAACACCTCTTCTCCAGCCTGTGTCTCTGCTGTCTTCCTCTGGCAATTCCTTGTTAATCCATGGAGGGTCACTGGGCATGTGGAAGCCAAGAGGTTCTTTGCTAGCAGTCAGTTTTCCACCAAGTGCATGTGGTTTTAAAGACAGTTCTTTCAGTGAAGCCAGTTCACATGGCCAAGAGGGAAAACTAGATTTCAGATGTGCAGCTCCACAAATCAGCTGTCATTCCTATAAACTGAATTATTCAATACATCTACCAGACTTTAAATAATATCTGATGCCCTTGTCATACTTTATCATCTTTGAAAAGTCACGGAGATTGGGGAATCCCCAATAACCGAAGAAAGGCAAATGCTCCGCCTGTTTTTAAAAAGGCCAAAATGAAGAGTCAGGGAATTACAAACCAACCAACCTCACTTTGGTTCCTGGGATGCTGGGACCAAAAAAGCAGAGCAAGTCCTCTTGAAAGACATTTCTGGGCACAGAAGGAAATGGTGACTGACAACAGTCAGCATGGATTTACCAGAGCCAAGTCATGTCTGACCAGCCCAGGTGCCTGCTATGGCAAAAAGACGGGACTTGAGGAGCAGAGGATGTCTTTTACCTTAATTCTAGCAAGGTTTTTAACATGATGCCAAGTCCTGAGCAAAGGAAGGAACAATGCCTTGCAATGATACAGGTAAAGGACTGCCAGGCTGCAAAGCAGCTCTGCTGGAAAGGACCTGGGGGTATTGGTACATGATGAGCTAAACATGAACCAGCAGTGTGCCCTAGCAACAGAATCCTGGGCTGTACTAACAGGAGTATCATTAGTAGATCAGAGGAGCAACTACACCTATCTGTTCAGCACTTTTTTGACCACAAAATGTTACACTCAGTTTCGGGCCCTCAGTATAGGGAAATACATAAATTAACTGCAGTGAATTCAACAGAGGACTGCAAAGAAAGTCAGGGGCTGGTAATCTCTGTATAAGAAGAGGCTGAGGGAACAGGGCTTGCTCAGCCTGGGGATGAGAAGACTTTTGGTAGGGCTAGTTGCAGTCTTCCAATTCCTTTGAGTTGTTGTCAAGAGAACAGACTCAGGCTTTTCATAATGGTGCACAGCAGGAGGAGAAAAGACAGCAGACAAACTGAAATACAAAAAAGTGTTTCATACTGGGTACAAGGAGAAAAAAAATCAACATTAGGACAGTCAAACATTGGAACAGGTTGCCCAGAGAACTTGGGTCCTCTTCAACTTTGGAGTTTTTCAAGATTCTAACAGAAAAAGCACTGAGCAACCTGGCCTGACCTCATAGTTAACCCAGCTTTGAGCAGGAGGTTAGAATTGCAACAGAGGTACCTTTCTACCTGAATTCTTCTATGGTTTTATGATAGTCGACAGCTAGACTAAAAGTGGGTTGGGTATGTGTGCTCATGTCCACTGATACGAAACTGCAGCTGCAATGTAGACGTACTCTAAAGAGACATAGGAGCACAAACCTTCCCAAAGCCAGTAGAGCAGATGCTCCTCAGCCAAGTCTTTTTGAAACCACTGAGCGCTTTCATGAAAAGTGCCTGAGGAGCCAAGCCTCCACATTTTCCTCAGAGTAGCACCTGTACTGGCAAAGGTCGATCAGATTGCACGGAGATTGTTGCCTTTCCCTGGTCTTAGAATTAAAAGCCAAACACGGTTAGAGGGGAAAAAAGGGTTTTACCTCGGTATTTATTTAAGGATCCTCAGGTGCACCACATCCAGGTGGAATGCACCGAAATGCACCCCAGAATGCACACTGAAAATGCACACACGATAATTCGCGTATACAGTTACAGACCTTGCACATTAGCATATCTATCAAAGATTCCCCAATGAGAGGCTCAAGAGAAGCCCCCGTCCTGAGGAACCTTCCCCCTGGATGGGCCTATCTTGCTTTACAGAATGTGTTCTGGAGAGGACCTTGGTGTCTGGGGCTTTCTGACCCCCAGCTGAGGCTTCCAAGGTGTTCAGTCTCTTGGCTTAACAGAACTTTGGGTCTAAGCTAGTTATCAGACTTGGGGAATTACAAGTATGTGGGCTAAAAGCACTAAGGATACATAAAAGCTGTATAAAAGGGTATGTAAAAGGGTATATAAGAGGGGTATATAAAAAAGCAAAAAATCATCATGGCATCAAGATAAACCATGGGTCCAACCCACCCTCCTAAGTTCTGGTTATGAGTAATGAAAGATGTGAGCTTGATTTCCCTGACTGAGTTTGCTGGAAGATGTCTTAGGAAAAGCATACTCTTATTTGTAATTGGAGTAAATCTGATGTGGATTTAGTGAGACAGAACAGCAAAGGATGTCATTATTTGTAGAGACATTTTTTGGTCTGAATTACATTTTGACTTTGAAATTTACACATGCCAGAAGAAATTTATGAATGCAATACCCTTCAACCCTCATATTCATTGATCTTTTACAACCTGCATCTCAAAATAGAGGCAAATATTCAATCATGTCTCCCCTTTTCTGTAGTCCAGTTTGGAAACTCTGGTAAGTGCATGTTGTTAGCTATGAACTCCACCCTTAGGAGAGATTACTTACGTGCAGGAGCACAGAAAGGCCCTTTCTGGAGAAGAGGCTGGCACATGCAAGGATTTATTCTCAAAAACTTCCACATGCTCAGAGAAGATAGGTAGAAATCAGGCCTAAATTGGTTTTTATCACGGCTGTTTGGCTTTCCTTAGTCACAACAATAAAAATCTTTGCTCTATCAAAAGATGTGTAATTACATGCATGTAAGCCACCAGCATACTGGGAGGCCTATGTAATATTTGCAAAGCAGCATAGTATCTTCAGAAGCTACAGCTGCAAAGGATTCCTACTATTAGCTTCCTTTTGCAATTTTAATCATGTTGGGTGCCAGGATTTTCCAAGTCTTTGTTTACTGCTGTTTGTAGCAGTTGCCATGCAGTTTATTTGGATCTGTTTGTAATGTACCTGCCAGCCAAAACTCAATGCCAGACTCAGAAGCCCTGTCTCCAGCTCAGGCAGTGTGCCTGGCCCAGCCTTCTTCCGTGACAATCTCTGTGGCAAGGCTTGGACCGATGGCTGGCCATATACAAGAATAGCAGTTAAATTAAGAGCAGAGGAAACATTGCTGTCAATATTTGTAGCCTGAATTTTCTTCCAACACCAATGTTCCTGGAGTTCAGGAAACAGTTAATGGAGGCTATTCACTTTTTAGTATTTCAGTACTGAAGTAACTCTCAGAATAATTTTGACATTTATTACCTTCAAATTCTTTAACAATTATTTGGTATGAATATTATTAAAATCCTAGTCTGGACCTTAATGCAATTTAGTTGTAACTTAAAATTCTTATACTTAGCACACCAAAAACCAAGCCTGTAGGAAGAAACCTTGTCATATCCTTATCAGAATTAGCTTGAGGCTGGGGTCAATAGAGGGTGTGAATATGTTATTAATATCTATTGGAAATATTCTTCAGCAGTTTTGGCCAGTGAAGTACTGACTTGGGCACTGAGTTTTTTGCAGTATTAACTGCAGCAATAGGCACTACAGATAAATTAGAGAGGCAACAAAGCTTCCACATGACTGGCTTGTGCTCTGCCTGGCACAGGCCTAAACTGTGCACAAAAAGGAACAGTCACAGAAACACTCTCTGCTTTGCTCACTAAACATCTGTCAAGCAAAGTATCTGCTTGAGCCATTCAGCCCTGCTTCAACAATGGAAGGAGTGAAAATGCCACCAGGACAAGGAGGAGAGACACCAGACTGCTGCCTCCTTGGGACAGAGAAAAGCCCGTGAGGAGAGAAATTGACACCACTCTCCAGAGAGCAAAAAGAAAAAGTACCTGCTGAAGACCACACTCTGCTGCACTCAGAAAAAACTTCTGTCTGTTCAGCAGCTGCAGAAAACAAAATTATATTTCAAATGCTCTGTTTGCAATGGATGGGGGTTAAATTTGCAGGAAGACTATGGAAAAATGAATGGTTTTGTGGGGAGGGTACATATGAGATTGCAAAGTGGTGGATCTAAAGATGAATAGCAGGGTCTGGATTTGAACAAAGCAAAGAGTGAGTTTAAAAGGAGGATGAACTAATTAATGATGAAAGACGTGCATGGCACAGAATGTGTCCAGGGGCCAAGAAAGAATAGAATGAAACAGCATGTCTCCACCTTGGAAAACGTGCATACGATCTGCAACAGAACTAAAAAGTCTACATTTAAACGAAGGAAACTACACTTTGCTAACTTCACTACTTCTTTTGAAATCTATCTTCAGACATCACAAAGTCTGTTAAAAAGTGTGGCATGATTTTTGGTGAGGAAAAAAGTCACTGTAGGATGTAGCAGTTAGCTGGCATTACAATCACATTTGCTGAATATTAGCACTACATAATTCCATATCTTCTTCTTTGATCTAGTTATGGTGATCTAAATGGAAACACTTCTTTCAAATAATGCCCAGCCCAATGTACATTAGTATCTCACTATGAGAAAAAGAAGGAAACTTTTGTAACAGGAAAAAATAGTGCATTTTTATTACATGATAAATATTACTAAAAATTGTGACATGTTTCAGAGAGTGGCATTAAGCACACAGAATAAGATAATTTAAGTGGAAATTCACCACAGACAGACTTTAGTATCAAAGGTGTCCACTATTTTGCTGCTCTTGAGAAAATTTTTAGGAGATCTTTGGAGCTAAATTATAAATTTTTAATTACTGCAATGCTCACTTCAGTGCCATCTCTCTCTCAACTACAGTTTTGTGTATTTTAAAAACTGTTTCATGCCAGTGAAATTGAATTAATACTACATTGCCTCCCAAAATTAAATGTGACAGATTGAGATGCTTAAAAGAGATACTCACACCTGCTGTTGGTGATTACTTTCCCTTTTCTGATTAAATGCTTGACTTGTCCAGAGTGCTGAACTAATTAAACCAGACGCAACAGCATTCATTTCAAGCCACAAGACAGCGGCTTTTATCAGGCCCATCTCTTACTTTTATTATCAATTTGTTGAGTAAGATTCCACGAGTGCATTATATATTCAAGACCATGGGAAACAGTTTACAATTGTACTACAAAATATCCATATTGAACAAAATGAAAAAGCAATCCCACAAGCCCTGATAGACTATGTAGTATGGCTATAGTAAGTGATACCATGCAGTATCACTATGACCTCATTGTTTTGGCAGCAATTGTTTCACCAATAAATAATTTAATGAGCAGCTAATCACTAGTTTAAAGTAGCATACAGATTCTTCTTTTCTGATGACTACCTGAAAATGTTTTTAAGTTACAGCACATTTGCCAATGCCACATTTTCAACACCAGCATATTTTTTCTTCCAAGTTTAAGACAAAAATTAAGATCTGATACACTTTTTATCCAGCTGTTAAGATCCTTGAGTGCATAGCAAAGTCTCTGCTTATCCTTTTAAATGCTACACAGAGTAATTCCTAGCAATAAATTCTGTATTTTCTAAAACAAATTCCTCTGGAATAATGAAATACTTGACCTTTCTTCTGCCTATGTGTTTGTATTTCAGGACGTACGCTGTAAACACAAGCAGCTCATCATTCAGTTAGGAGAACCAGGAGGAAGGAAACTAACCCAACACCTGCCCCCAGCCCGCCCCGCACCTGCGGGCACCTCCGCCTGCTCCAGCGCAGCCACCGGCCACGGCCATCGAGCACAGCACGATGGCTCTTACATTAATTTCCTGTCCGCGTCCCGTACCAAGCTATTCCTCCGAATGTTAAACCTCCAGCACAGGGCTTCACCAAGCGCAGCTGAAAGCTCTGAAGAAGAACCGGTATTTTTAAACACCTCGGCGAGCGAGAGGATGAGCGGCAGCGCGCACGGCGCCGGCGATCTCGGGCTGAGTCCCCGCTGCGCCGCCACTCCGCGGGGCACAGCCCGGGCACGGCCCCCGCCCGCGCCCTCCCGTCCCGCTGACC
>VZTD01002792.1:252485-338672 GCA_013397725.1 Rhagologus leucostigma | reverse complement strand
GGGGCGAGCGGCGCTGCCCCCGCCGCGGGGGGACCCGGCCGCCCAACGCGACCTGGCCCCGCTCGCCGCGGCCCCCGCCGCCGGTCCTGCCGCCCTCGGGGATAGCACGGACCGGGTCTTTACTTGTGCAGCCATCAGCTGCTTAATTCGTTATATGTCCTACCCGTGTCTCAGCCTTGGCGTCACTTCTGGATCTCTTCTTGGCCAGTTTGACACCTGGTGGAGATCAGAATTGTCCCAAACTTTCCTTTCAGCTTTCTTCTTCCCTTAAAAAAATATATTTATATATGAAAATCAGAAATAAAATACAGCAATGGGAAATACTAATCAAATGACAAAAGCAGGCATCTCAGAGACATAGGTTAAGGCAGGTGTAGGCTAAGGCAGGAAATGTCAATAGTCAAGAGATGCTGCAGGGCTGTTCTTTTTCTTAATAATGTCTGTCAGTTTCTCAGCCTCACTGTCTCAGTTTTTATTCCCTCTGCAGATTCTGACACTTGTCTTGCTGCTTCCCAGGAATTGTCAGCTGTTGCTTCTAGTGCTACTGACTGCAGGGTTGTGTGACTTCTGTCTGAAAGAGTCTAGCAACAACTGAGAAGAAATAGCCAAGGGCACTGTGCTGTTTTGGTGTCCGCTGTTCCTTTTGCCTGACTTACCTATAGCAGAGAACATAATAAATTCTTTTTGTGGAAAATTTTTTTTGATAGGCTGCCAAGTGCTTTGCTTATGTTGTGTTCTCACACTTGCAAAAAGCACAACTCTACTTAACATTCTTGTTTTTCTTCTGTTCCAGCCTCTAAATGTATGCGTGTATATGTATTTAAGATATTCAGTCTTTGGCTGATTTCCACAAGAAATTGTTAGACGGAAAGAGACAATTTTCTCAGGTACTAACCCTATAGTCTACGAAGATAAGTAAGCCAGGCGCTAAGGCCAAACACAAATCTACTTTTTTCTCTTTGCATCCTTTTACCCGAAGAGGTTGAAGAAAGGAGGAAAAATAGGATAGAGGTAGTGTTTGTACTATTAATTCCTAGTTTTTAATATAAATTAATGAATTAATAGATTGAGAAAACAGAGATGGTGATGGTACCAATAAGAAATTTATTTGAAAGTGGTAGTGGATAAGAGTGATAGAAATGCACCAAAATCAGGTAAAGACCCTCAGGTTCAGGGATGGCTACGAATAGAGGTTTTCATCAACAGTAAATAACATCAAGGTTGGGGAAGACTTCAATTCCCTAGACAGCTGCAAGACAAAGACCATATGCAGCATCTATTATCCGGTGTGATGGGCAACAAACTTTCTATTTACCGGAAGTCACTGATCAGACTCAACAGCCTAAAGAGAAGCTGTTCTATAATTCTTTTCAGTAAAATATAAGGATATTATAATTCCTTTAAAAAATAATTTGATTATAGAAAATAATCTCTGATGAATGACTAACATTATTTACTGCAAACTTCTTGAGAACCAAGAATAGATTGACAAGAATATCCTAAAGTCCTGGATATCAGAGGGCAAACATTAAGAAACTACGAAAAATGATTGGTGAGGCTGCATGGACCTAGCATATGAGTGTGGAAGAATCATGGACTTATTTTAAATCCAAAATGGAAAACCCTGTATAGCACTTTCATCCCATAAAAGAGGTTGGAATAGGTCAAGAATAATTGTGGAGCTAGTGGCTGAGTAACTACCTGAAAATGAATGAACCCACAGGAAATAGGAGAAGTACAGTTTGCTGGGTTGGAAACTGCAGGATCACAAAGAAAGAATGGATAAAAATCTAGCTGAACTAGATGTTGCAAAGAAAAGATAACAAAGAATTCTTCCACTATAAAAGTGATTCAAAGAAGCAAGATACAGGGTGGCTAAATGCCAGGGATGAGATGAAGGCTTCCCCAAATATTGAATAAATATATTGCCTCAGTTTTCAATGAAAAGAAAAATTAGAGTGAGGGTATTTGCAGAGACCATAAAGTAAGCAAGATAATGTAAAAGATGATATTAGCAGATGTGAAGTGGAAGCATAAGTTAGGCTGTTTCTTGTGACAGATCCCAGAAAACTGCCCCCGAAATGTTGAAAAAATTGGTATCTATTGGGTCAAATCTTGAGCAACACTTTCGAAAAATCAGCGAAGTTGGGGGTGAAGCACTGCTATTGGAGACTGTTGTAGAACAGGAAACCTGTCTTCTAAAAAGGCAGAGGTAGTGAAAGGAATAGCAACTCCATGACCTGTTAATTTGACTGAGAAAATTCTTAGAGTTAAGTGAAAAATGGGTTCAGCTACATTATGGTTCATCAAAGCTAGATCATGTCAGATTACCAAGATGTTTGATAAAGTAGGTGATTCCTCAAGCAAAAGCATTGCAGTGAAGCAAATCTGTCTGGATGTCTACAAATTAATAGAGTCCTTTAGAGGAAAAGTCTTGACATGGAGAGGACAGCTGCAAGCATGGGTCAACATCAGGTACGGAAATTGCAAACGGGAAGCCCAGATTCAGGCAGGCCATGTGAGGTGCAGCACAAGGAACAGTCTGGAGGCAAGATCACTGATGTTGTTGGGTTTAAGGAGTGTATGTGTGGTCTTGACGTGTATGGCCATCACAAGGCTGGCAGGCACAATTCCATTTCTGTTATCACAGTTGTGTTACTGAGGGCAGTGGGAGCAGGAGCATACTAACATGTTAAAAATGTGTTGAGATGGAGCTTACATACTTAAAAACTAACAGTGGGAGCTTTTACTGTAATTTTGGAGTCCCCCCACTTCAGTGAAATTGAGGAGGGATCTATGTATCACTGCATGACACCAATGAGAATACTGCTCAACATGTGCGTTCTGGATGCATCATGTAATCCTTGTTAATTAGTTCAGCGCATAGTAATTGTGGGAGTACTTCTTTTTGTATTTATGTTGCTGAGTGTCTCCAAAGCCAAAAAATTGTGGGTTTTTTCACCATTTTGATGTGTAACTTGGACCTGAATTTTCTTAATTAGTATTCTTAAGATCTTTGTTTCTCAGATACCTCGCTCATGTACCTTGCTCAAATGTCAAAATTAAATAATTTGCTAGATTTGTGCCCAGAAGGAGTTCCCACACTCCAGGGTTAGGCTGGCAAGGGCTCTTAAGGGTTCTTGAAATGTGTGTGTTTGTGGCGTATTTGTCAAGACAATCTTTGCATTCTCACCTAAAAAGTGCCTTGTCAGCACTAAGCCTGAAGGCCTCCCTTGATTTCTTCTCCTCCTTTACTGTGGCACACTGCAGGTTTGAAGGATTTTGCCTTTTTTCCTACACGTCATCACTATGGTGGTGCATTCTTTGGAGCTGAGGTTGGTCACACAAGAGATTTATATCCTGTGTGTTCCTGAAGTATTTTCTTCTTTATTTTAAACAAGATCAATCTGTTTGGTCTTTCTTTGCAGGTCATGTTTTCTAGGCTAGTGGACATTCCCTTTGATTCCCTCTAGCCTCTGTGCCATCACACTTTGTGGGCCACATCTTTCTTTAAGGGTGATGCACAATGACTGGGCACAATGACTGGAGAGTCATACCTATATATCATACCTATGTTATTTTCAATAATTTCCGTGAGTCGGAATCACAGGTTGGAAGGGACCACACTGGATAACCTGTTTCAACCTCCCTGCTCAAGCAGGGTCATTCTAGAGCACATTGCACAGCATTGCATCCAAACAGTTCTTGAATATCTCCAGTGTGGGAGACTACACAACCAAAAAAATTATTATTGAAAATAATTTTGAATTTTAAGTCTGTCTACCAGCATAATGCCTCCAAAATACTCAACAGTTTCTCCCAACATTATATCCTCTGCAAATTTAATGTGCTTTATATCCAAAGCCATCAGTGACCATACTGAACAGTACCAGACAGCACCTCAGCACTTTCTGTCTTCCGGGACCATTGATAGGTATGACTCTCCAGCTACTTATTTCATCCCTTCTGTACTGTTGTAATTTACACTGTTTCCCTGTAAAGGGTCTGGTACAGGCTCAGAGATCAGTCACAGAGACTACCAGTGTGAAGCAGCTTAAATGACCCCAATGCACTTAACTCTTCACCACAGTACTTGGACTACTACTGTATTCCTCAAAAATTCTGGGACTTGTCTCCTCCTCTCATTATCTGAATGCCCAGCAGAAAGGTAAACCAGTCATTGCTGTGGCTAAACCCAGGATTCTTAATAAGCTGGCTTGCCCAGTCACACAGGGTCATGACAACAAGGCAAGTAAATGTCCTTGGTTCATAGTTTATAAGTAGTATTTATTGGCATGGTTAATGGCACAATCCCTTGAGAAGTATATTGCCTTAGTTCGGCTGGGCAGTATAAGGGAATCAGGCATTCCCTTATATGAGATGAAAGGAACAAAAGTAGCCTTGAGGCTGAGGTAAATGGCCACTGAGTATTTGACTAAAATATGGCTATTAAAGACAATTTCTGGGCAACTGTCTTCAAAAATTCTGCTTCCTGGTGCCAGTCTGTATCCGGGCATGTTTTATTAGCACAAGATTTAAAAGACTTTGTCTGACTTCTTTAAAAGGGACTTGAAAAGGTATAGGTATGTACAGCATTGTTCAGAGGCACTGGAAGTAAGTGAATGACACATTCATTCATGATATATGTTTGTCAAAAGCAGGTTTAAATTCTTTAAATGCCTTCAGCAGACTTTTCACCCACTAATTTGTGCAGTCAGTTTTTGAACTCTATGAACTTTTAGCATTCACAACATGTTGTGACAAGGAGCTCCATGTGTGCTGCGTGAAGAGGTGGGATACCCCAATGGGAACAAGAGGCAAACTGAAAAGAGCAAGATAAAAGTCAAGTTAAATGTCAAGTATATTTAAAGTCATAGGAGAATGTACCTGAGGAAAGGTACATTGCCCTTACAGAAACACCCCAACAAAACAACAAGCATTTCTACATGATACCAAAAGCCATTGTGTTATTTATTTGTTAATAAAGCTAGATAATGAAAAGTTGTGTGGATAATGTACTGGAGACCATTCTTGTGCTGTAGCTCATAACCATATCAAGACAACAAATCTCTGAAAACTGAAGTAAAACAAAGATTTTCAGAGACGTACCTGTTTTTTAAATATTGTTATACTGATAGAGCCTGAGTTTATACGCATATGTACCTCTGCAACATGATTAATAAAGGTGTGTTTGAAAGGTACCAACAAAAAGACATCAGAAGCATGACTGAAGAAAAAACCCGAAAACCTTGGTTGGTATTGTGAATAGTTACATTAATTTGTATGTAGGTAAAAATGTCTATACGGATGTATTCATACCAGTCCAAACAGGAACAGATCATCAATTTTTGGAATGCATGAGGAAACCCCTCTGGAAAATGCCTCTTAAATTTCAAAACTATGCCATCACCAAAAGAATAAATCAATCTGGAATGCAGATGTAGTAATGAAATTTTATAACCTGACGATGTGTAGTACAGTGCCAGTGAGGGAAAAGGCCTCCTTGCACCTCATTTGTCCCATCCAGGCAAGGTCGTTTCCTCCGTATATTCTGAGCAGCTTTGCTTGGTTGAGTTTTAAAATCTCGCTTGCAAAGTCCTCCTTTCCCTTGACAGGCAGTTTTACAAGTTTAATGGAAAATGAGGAAAGTCAAGAGCCAAGTTCCACACTGACAACCCCTCAAGAGCTGTAATGTACCGCAACATTTGTCAAACTGATCTCCTAATTGTTTTACTGATGTACTCCTTTAACTTCAAGAACTCGCTGTTCTCTTCATAAACTCTGGACAATGAAATACGGAATTAGAGCCATATTCTGACATGCACTGCAGTTTCCACTGAATCAAAAATGTCTCGGTAAGGAAAACAGCGAAGTCTATAGAATGTGGTAGCTCAGCTGGGAAGAAGAGGGAAGAAGCAGAGGGTGAGCAGAGACAGGTGGGTCAACCTTGGAAGCTTGTTCTAGAAGAAAATCTTCCAGCCTTGGAGAGGTACCCCTGTAATGTTGAGTGAGTCTCTTTCTCCCTCTCACAGGGTCCTTAGGAACCACCTACCTATTAAGAGGGGAATAAGATGGCAGGCTCTTACTGCAGTCCAGTGTTTCAGCATTTTCACAGCACTCACATGCATTGAAAAGATCACAACTGCAGCATTTCTTTCACACATGAGAGAAGCAGCTTGCCAATTCTTAAAAGTTTGTGTTTAGGATTTAATAAAGATGTGAAGGTGTAACAGAAGAAAGACCATAAAACCTGACTTGGAGGCTGGGTCCTCCTGCAGGACATTGTGTGATGCTGGGGGGATGAGGATTCCTGGGTACTTGACAGAATAAGGCAGTGAACGAAATGAATCACTGGAATTTAGCTGGAGACATTACAGGATATGCAAACAGTAGGTGGGTTCTGAGTGTCAGATTCAAGGCTCTTCAGCCAGAACAGTGACTTACAGTGGCCACTGCTTTAGCTCAGCTGCACCTTCAGCCCTGTAAGAGTCACCTCTACACCACCCCACCAGTGGCTGTACCCACGATGGGTCAAAAACAGCTGAGGAACTTGGCCTTTACTTTTAAAAGGGAGGATGAACCTCCGTTTCCTCTTGATACCTCTGTGGGAAAGAAATTCTTCAATTAAAAGTTAAAATGTCAGCACTCTGTCTTCCCAATGCCTAGCTTGATTCATTATGGCAGCACAAAGGAAGGGCTACAGCCGGGTTTATTTCTTCTGCTTGATTTGAAAGTACCAGAATTAATGGTGCATATGGTGGCATGGGCTGCTTGTGGAGATAAAGAGGAGATGCAGGGTTGAAATTAAAAAAGGTGACAGGTTTTAAAACGCATTCTATACACTCAGGGCTAAGACAGTTTCAGCAGCAGTTCAGAGTCTTACATGTACTTTGTGTTGTAAAATGCTGTGTTGTCAATAAAGAAAAAAGAGTTAAAAGTAGCTGGTGGACCATGACTTGCTGCCAAGAAGGTTTAACTGTCCAGGAGATGGACTGTGGCTTGCTGTCATGGATGTTTAGACATACAAGAAGAGGACGAAAGATGTAGAGCCATTGCAGTCCGAAGTGTTCCACAAAGGAAAAAAGCATAGCAGAAAACTTTATTTGGAGATTTTTATTTGTGTTCTCCTTCCCTGTCCCCCCCGCCTTTTTTGTTTACAGCTCTGAGGTCCTCATACTCAGAGTGGTTAAGGGGAAGATGTTACATGTCTTCCTCTATTTCCTTTCAACCTAATTGTCCAAAGTATTCTGTGAAATTATCATATTTTGATGCCAATAATAGCAGTAAACTCAGTCTAGGAAGCACTTATCACTTCTATGTCTCTTCTGACCCTAGTTTTTTTTGTTTCCTTTGGCTGTCAGTCATAGACACTTCTGCTGACCTCAGAGCTGTCACTTCAGCAGCAGAGTCCCCATGCCTGGTGCGCTTAGACCACAAAAACAGTATTTTCAACAGAACAGCACACATGAGAAACCAAGAGAAACCTCTCTAAGCTGAGAAGATTTAAGCCATGAATAGATGTTGAGACTGGATTAAAATGACCATGAGTTAGACTGGTATTTGCAAGGCTCGCATCCCCAGTAATAAGTTCTCTTTCCTGTCTGTGCACAGATGGAGCCCTCAAGTCACCGGATGTATTTTGCGTAGAGGTCAAGAGGGTGCTCCTGAAGGAGTAGGACAAAATCAAAGCTCTTCAGCCTTGCTTGGTCTCTGTGGAGAACTTTCTGCTACCTGGAAAAAAGCCCTGCACAGGAGAGTAGGAGGGTCAGCTCAAAATGGGACAAAATGCCACGGCATAGGGTGAGTTGTGGAGTCTCCCAGTGCAGCCACTGAAGAGAGCCCCCTTTTAATTAGCTGATTAGCTGTTCTATTCCTCCTCAGCAAACAAACTACAGCACTGGGTAGCAAAACAAGAGACATATTCTTTGCCTACGAATGTATGAAAGCAGAAACATAAGAGGAATAGAATGAGAGCAGGAAACCAGTCTCCCTATTGTGCTTTCTCAGTGTCATTGAAAAAAAAGGTCACTGAAATATGGGTGGGGAAAAAGTAGAGTGAGAGGTGACATTGTGTGCGCTGGATGCACTGAAACACCTACAAACATAAATGTGCAAATGGAGCCCACATTCATGCTTGACTTCATAGACTTCTAAAGGAAAAAATAGATTGTATTTGGAGATGAGGTGACTGTTCATAGTAAATAGAAACTATGATAAATGGGACATTCCTTTTGCCTCACAGACCATGTATGGTGGTTTACATCTGATATTACATTAACTTTGTCCACTCACATGACAGTTCATTCAGACAAGTGTGGACTTAAGGTGGTAAGTAGCCATTACGGGTTTGCCTCCAAGGTCCCTTACAGGTCCTTCCCAGATTTTGATCAAGACACAATTTCCCAGGTTGATTCCCTTAGCCACTGCATCCGCCTGGTTCCAGCATAAATGCAACAGCAACAGATGATTCACAGATTTCTGGCCTTTTTTCCTAAGGTCTACAAGACCGTGATTGTTTATCTGCAAATTGATATTTTGTGTATGTTAATGAGGAAAATAAAGCTACAATAAACCTAATTTTTTTTCATAAGTCATCTTCAAACACCTTTTCTTTTTTTCCTAATGGATTTGTTGTGCAAATAATGCAAGGAACTTTTAGAAAAAGATGCTGGCCACTTTCATGTGAATACAACACTGAATATTTATTTGTGCTAATATTCACAAATCTTTCCCTTTCCAAGAACAACCTGGATATTATCCAGTTTTCATAAATAACTGTTATGCCATGTCAGCAGTATGTCTTTATCACTATGTTTTGCTGTATCTCCCCATCTTCTGCGAAACTCTGAGTTGATAAAACAGAGAATCTCTCTTATCACACAGTTCCGTAACATCTTGATTTTCCGTATATATTTTTCAGGTCACATTTGAAAGTGTTATTTTTTAAATGGTTTTTGTTATCAATGAAGCCATTGAAATAGATACTGAAAACTCTTGGTACAGCAACCTAGTAGGTGTCTGCTTAACATCCTGCCCTGCAATTCATCCCTTTGACTTCCATGGACACCCCCCAGCAACTCTACCGTACTGTGAGGAAGGCAGGTCCCTCAAACCAAGTGGCAAATTCTTCTGACTTCAAGCTGGTCAATGGGCTTCAGAGGGTGTCTAAAATATATAAATGCCCTTTGAACACGGCTCAGTGCAGAACTGGGTCCTCTAATCTTATAAGCTTTTATTTTCGCAATCTATACAGAAAGGACTGATTGAAGTACAGTAATAAAGTTTTATTAGCATGACTGGGAAAAAGGCCTGAGCTACTGGTCTATGGCAAAGGCCTGGAGGCATCCACACAGGTCATCCAGACAGGTCATCCAGAACATGTACCATCTCCCAGCAGTATCTAAAGGGTATGGTATTTAGAGCATATGGTGGTAGAAAAACTGCTAGAGGTAAGTTTTTGCAAAGATATTTAAACTATGCTACTGACCGTTTTTGCTGCTTTACTACGGAGGCATCTGCCTTACTACAGAGGTACCAGACTAAAAAGAGAGTGGGAAGCTAACTGGTAGGTTTCTGACTTCCCTGACAATGATTTCTAACTGCTTTTCCATGAGCAGTAGTACCTTGGTGGTAGGAGCTGTGCCAGCTGCCAGAAGATCAGCTATAAAGGTGGGAATCTCCATTTCCATTCGCACAAAGCCTTCAATTCTGGCTTTGTTGCATGTTGTGATTTCAAGGAAAGGATTCTATATTGCCTTGCTGCCTGAGTCACTGGCAGGGATGGGGAAGGGTGCGAGGATAGGCAGAAAAGCATCGTGGAGACGGAGTCAGTGAAAAATCCATCTTTGTAAAAGGAACATCTGCTGAGAGCTCATGATAATGGGAGGGCTTCACTTGTTCAGCCTCAGCAGCAGTTTGAAAGTGTCAGGAGTTTACAGTGTGCATGTCGGGCCCTGAGGATACTGGTAAGTGGGACAGGGTGCAGATGAGGCTTTAAAAATGCCTAGTGAATGAAATGTAACTTCACACAGCTAAAACTGTCACACTGCCATAACTCCTTTATATAGGCCTATTATTTCTATTTAAATATGTGTACAGGCATGCTCACATGTGTTGCAGTGTGTGGGTTCCTGCGATGGCATGGCATGCCACAGCCTTCTCAGAGAGTGCAGGAGAGAGCGGCTGTTCCACTTCCTGTGCCTCTTCCAGGCTGCCCCTTGCATCCTCCGGAAAGCTGAAGCCCTGCAACACAGTGACAATAAGGGAGGATGAGAATGCTCTCCGCATGAGGACTGCAGAAGATCTTTTATTTCATGGTGGCTCCCAGAAGCCTAAAGCCAGCACATGTGCTGGCTCCCAAAGGTAGAGAGCCAGCACATGGCATGGTTCCCCCAAGCAGAGGCTGGTGCCCCAAGACAGAGGTGAACGCGAAATAGAAGCAAGACAAAGAACCACACCGCATGCAAGGTCCTTTATCCAGGGCAAAGGGGGCAGGGAGAGCACATGGACCAATGGTCACAGGGCACAGGGGTGGTACATGGGCAGAGCTGGGGTGACAGAATCAATGGGAGAAACCCGAGGGAGTGGTTAGGGCTAGGGGCAGGAAAGGGGGGACCCAGCTGGAATGGCAGGCACAGGAGTGGACAAAAATACAACACTACACACCTGTCCCATTAAAATGTGTTGTTGGATTCATAATAACATGAGCCGTACCATAAGTCCTTAGCTGCCCTCAGAGCAAATACCATTTCTTCTGACTGTAAAACTTTGAATTTATTTTGACTTTTTCTTTGTGCATTGATCCTAAGCTCTACACATATATTTGTTACCATAATTAATCCTAAGGATGCAATTTAACATGAGAAATAAGCCCTTCACTTGATCTATTTGTTGTTTTTCTCTTCTTGTTGTCTGTGATCAGTCGTCTACCTCCAAGGCTTTCCTATGGTCACAGCATGGGATTGCCCCAAAAGGAAGGAATGAAGGATTTCCCATCAGAATTCTCCCTTGGTGGTGTTGTACACCCTCAGCCTCACGTTTTGCCTGCCAGGCTGCAAGGAGACACAGGACTTCCTTGCCATGCTGGAGAGAGACCTGATGGCTCCCAAACCCAAGGTTTCAGCCTGCATTGCACAGACATACCAGCTCCTGCCCCTGTGCCCCTGCACCTTGTCCAGGAAAATAAAACTTTGAAGACTAACTCAAATAACAGTTGGACATACCCCATATGCTATTGTTTGCTCATCAATATATGTGTTTATTCAGAGAATAGCCATTTCTTGAGCGCCTGTGTAAACAAAAACCTCCCCCACACAAAAGTTATGAACAAAAGATAAATAAGTTATGTAACAAAAGATGCACATTGAGCAGTTATGAAGAAGAATAAACCAGCATATCTTGAAACTAGAACCTTGCAGTAATCCTGAATTAGAATTGTAGAATCATTTAGGTTGGAAAAGACCACTAAGATCATTGAGTTCAACTGAATTGAGTCAATAATTACAAAAAAAGAGCTCTGATTTGGGGGAAGGGTGTAGTTTTGTGGTTCTCTGCATCTGTTGGACTGCACAAGACAGAAAAGGGACAGAACCTAGCTAAAAATAGCTGCTTTCTGCATTTGAATACCCAGATCTCCACATGCTATGTTTGTCTTTCATTTTAAATAATACTTACACGAAGGTCTAAATGAGTCAGTAGATGTTATCACAGCTGTCAGTAGCAACAGATTCTTAGTGCTTTGTCCTTTCATAACACTTTCAAAAGGGCCTTCATTTCACTGTTATATTTTGATTTAGGGTCTTTCAAGCAAAGGCATTCTTCTCTCAGCACATTCTTCTCTCATACTCCTTTAGTAATAACCAAGTTTGCTGATTCACTTGGCTCTTGTCTCTGGAGGGCTTCCTGAGCATAGGGTGAAGATGCACATTTCCAGTGTCACTTTTTAGTGACTCAAGAGCATTTATGTCCTAAACCAAGTCTGCTTTTATTTTTCATTTCCTTTGCATCCAAATTCCTGCTAAGTGTGATGGCATGCATGAGGGAAGTGGCATCAGTTCTGAGGGCTCTCTACTCTCTCAGTACACTTAGGATAATTCAAGATTTTGATTCTGGCCCTTTCTCTACACTAAAGCTTTTATACATGATGTCAGAATTTGGCACACTTCAAGTTAGCAAAATGAAATGAGGTAAGCCTAAAGTTTTGGAAACCAGAACTTTACATAGGTCAGAACAAAACAAGGGAGGTATTAATGGTGTTCAGGGTTCAGATGGGTTTCCTGAACACACTCAGAGACAACCAAGCTGAAACACCAACAGAAGTCACTTATAAACTGTGATATTATGTGAATTAATGTGAAAATTATTTAATATCAGCATATGGGAAAACCTCTCTGCAAGCTGCTGGCAATTATTTCCTCAAATCTTATAATTACCTAGTTAGCAGCAGATATCTGAGAGACACAGGACAGTGGTTTGTACTCACCATTAACAGCAGGCACACAATTGATCCAGGTCCTCAGTAGCCCTTGGCTGTGGTGAGATACAGAAATACAAGAGCTTCTCTCTCCCGGATGCCTTTGGAACACATCTCTGGCACAAGCATCTCTGGGCAGAAACTCAGCCTCACTTTTCAGTCATTTGTAGTACAACAGAGGAGGAATATTAGATTGTGTCCAGAGGAGGGTGACCAAGAGTGGTGAAGGGCCTTGAGTGCCAGACTCGGGAGTGGCTGAGGTCACTTGGTTTGTTCAGCTGGGAGAGAACAAGGCTGAGGGGTGACCTCGTCACAGTCCACAACTTCCTCAAGGGCATCAGCGGAGGAGGAGGTGCTGATCTCTCTCTGCTGCTCTACTATAGGACACAAGAAATGGAATGAAGCTGTCAGGGGAAGTTCAGATTAGGAAAAAGTTCTTTGCTGAGAGGGTTCACACTGGGGAACAGGCTCCCCTGGACAGTAGTTAGAGCAACAAGCCCATCAGAGGTCAAGCAACATCTGGGTGATGAACTTAGTCATATGGCTTGGTTTTAGGTACTCCTGCAAGGAGCAGGGAGCTGCCGTTGGTGATCCTTATGGGTCCCTTCCGACTTGAGATATTTTATGTTTCTGTGTTACGGTGACTGCAAAATCCAACCTGCAAAGCCAAATTCCTTCTGTTCCTTTGGCCATTTTAAGTTGGTCTTGAGTACTTAGTATGAAATGCCATAGTCTTTTAGGGTGAGAACAATCAGTTTAAGGATTGGAACTGAAACTACTTCGGGGGCTATAAATCACTCTTCATGGTCCCGCCTCAGTGTGCTCAACATTTGGGATGCCATGTGGGAAGGCCTAACTCCACATACTCTGCATAAAAGTTCCTGGGCTACCTCTGTTTCAGAGGTCTGAATTCAATTTGGGCAGAATTCGAAGGATCTTCAGCTCCTAGGGAAACACCCATTTTACTACAGCTTGAACTAGAGTTTAAATTTTATATGTATATCAGATTCCTGCCTTGCTCGTGTATGTGGTTGTTATCTAAGATAAACACATGGCCACTTTCCAGCTTGCTGGGATAAAAAACATTTAATTTGAAAAATTATATTAAAGTAGTATGAACAATAGGAATAAAACAAGAGGTGAGACCAAGGTTCCCGCTATAATGCAAACAGCTTTTGAAAGAAGTCAAATAAAAATATAAAACATTTTGATTTATTTATGTTGCTCTTTCTGAACATAAACATTCAATACTTGAAATTACTACAGAATCCTTATAAATGTAGAGGACTTCCATGCATTTGAACAAAATTGTCTTAATCAGTCTGGAAGGTTAGGACCACTTGTTGACAGCAAAGCTCAATGTAACCCAGCCTTCAGAGACTTCTAATTGTCAGCAAACTCTTCATGTGCATGCATTTGGCTGTTCAGCTCTGCTTGGGACATCAATGTCTTCCCTCTTTTTGCCCTTTCAACTATAGTGGACATAGATAAAAACATGAAGCATTTAACATGAAAAATTTCCATCCTAGAATACTTTGTTACATTTTTTACTTCTTACTTAGACTTTTGGTTTTTAACGAGAAGCTGCTTGTTGCTTTATACAATGCAATTTTCTTATTCTATTAAAAATGTTCTGCTACACAGCATCCTACATTTCCCCCACCAAGCAAGAATGCCAGGTCTTTAATCTAAATATTACCTCTTCATCTATTTACACATGACAGCTGTTTGTGGAAATTTCTTTTCACATAGAATTAGTCTGCTGCTTATGTGCTGTACATGCCACACTCGACATGTACTGATTTCTCATGCGAGGATAAAAGAAGGACCAGAGTCCCTTAGAAAGCCTAAACCCAAGGAGAAACACAAATGGAAAGAAAGGAAACGGGACATGAAAATCTTAACTTGGTGCTACTTACTCAAGAGATTTCAGTTTTGATTTCCTCCTCTGGAAATGTGGCTGAAGCAGCCATGCCGCCTGCAAGTGTTTTCTGGGAGGTGTTTCACTAAAAACTTTTGAGCGCTGGCCGAAGAGGGACACCTGAACTTCAGCTCAGACACATAACACAAGTGGCTAAACATCCTCTGAGATGTTTAGGGTGTATATGTGCGAGGGCAGGCACAGACATGAGGGACCAAGTGTCATATGGGACAAGAGGCCAAGGCAAGACCTGGGCAGGGAAGGAGAATCCTAGAGGAATGATTAAGGAAGAGGCAGGAGGGAGATGGGTAATAAATGCTCTGCTGTTTTAACTCCTCAAATAGCAACGGTGCTTTCAGTAAGACATAAATTGACCCCAACCTTACGATGACTTTACAAATAAAAGATAACTTTTTAATTAATTGCACAGTGAACAAGAGAGAAATGAACGCTTCTTTGTATAATGATGATGTGTATTTGGTAGTGCTCTCCTGCTGCCTAAATAAATGGAAGGCTGAGCGTTGTGGTGCTCTGGCACTGCTACTGGAATTGGATTATCTCCCTTCCTCCGCTTGGCATCACAGAACAGTCCCTCTTAATTGTACCATCTATCTGATTATTAACCACTGCTTCTGATCATGCTCCATCTTTTCCCTTGTCTGCTTTTCATTTCTGCATTGCTTCTCTGTAATTGCAACTGACCTGCCTCAAGGCCACAGATTTTTTCCTATCATCTTTGAGTGCAACAGATTGTTTGGGGGATTTTGGTGGCTCCCATCGTCTTAGTGCTGCTCACCTCTTGCCTGAAACTGACTTTGCTGGGATCCAGCACTGGCCAAGAGCAGAAGCAGTTCCTACAGGCACTGGTGATAGGGGATGAGGTTTCTGAACCAGCACAACCTTCAGTCTTCAAAGAGCTGGGCAGGCCCAACAGCAAAGGTGCTGTGAGCTACAAAATGGGAACCATTGCCTTGCCTGTCCTCAACAAGGCAAATACAAAATGTAGTGGTGGCTGCCAGCCCACAGATGTTAGGTGAAGCAATGATTTTTGAATTGTGGTCCAGAGGCTCTGGCATAGTGTAAGCAGTGCATGCCACAGGTTATGAAATGCACTCTTAAGAAATACTTCATATATGCAGTCATTGTCTTCTAAATGCCATCACATCAATCCTCCACGCAGCCAGACAGGAATAGCCTCAAAGTCATTGAAATAAATACATTTATTTTTTAAAATCCTAAGAGACAGACAGCCCTTCTTGCCAGGAAGATGATTAGTACATCGTTTAGAGTCTGGAGCAGAGTAAAGGAATAAATGAAAGACGTAATAAATCCCTGTATTCATATTACAGCTCATGAAAGGGGAAAAACTGGCAAGCATCTGCCATGTAAGAAACTGGTCTGGAAGTTGGGAAACAAGCAAGAAGGACCTGGACTGGAGCAAGACTTCTCTGGAGGAGCAAAAATACCCAAAATCCCTAAGTACTGCAAGTATCCAACCCAAAAAGATAGCAAATACTCAATGAAAATAAAATTAATATTGGTTATTGGATCACTAAATACCCTGTGACAGCCAGCTCTGAGTTGCAGTGCTGAGTACAGCAATGCCAGAAATTTCAGACAGAGAAACTGAATACCAAGTCTGTGTTGCTGCTATCAATTACTTTGCTTTCATTTATAAATAATGCTGATTCGCTTAGGTTGCCAGTTAGGAGCTCTAAGACTATCTGGGGTGATATCTCATTCCTTTAGAAAGCCTTAGTTTAATACATTATATGCTCTAAAGGGCATCACTGAAGAAAGAGGCTCTAAGGCCAAAAAGCAAGAATCAGTTACATGGAAAAAATGAGTTTTCATCCTGTATCAGAAGGAACCTGAGATCTTCTGCCCCTTTTTCCTGGGTGAAAACAGAGGTACCTACCTCCCAGATTGTCAGTCACCGAGAAGTTGAGCTCACCTGCAGAAATGCTATGGTCTTTTGGACCCTGGTTCCAGACTCACGTTTACTGATCTGAAAAACAAACTCACACATTTGGAGGAGGCCTGACATCCCCCTGAGAGGAGCTAGTGCCCCGCAGATGTATGTCTCTGGTGTAGGACTATACAGTACATCGGCATCTGCATGGGCACACCCACACATACACAGGGTCAAGAACTGGTGGGCTTGGGTTAGGTGAGGTAAATAAAGTACAGGGATTTGCATGTGCAGCTACAAACAAAACTCCTCCATACAGCTGATCTGCCTGTTGAGACCTGGGAGAGATTTGGCCCCTTTGAAATTGAGGTCCCACTAAGTGATATGCTTACCATTCTTTTGCACTCCAAAATCAACATCAGAGGCACCAAATACATGGGGTTTTTAGAGTCTCTATGTTATGGGTAATTGTTAGGCCCTTTTCTTTTGCAGGTTATTAGCTGGTATGCAGATAACATATCTGTTAATACAACATCTGAAGGTCTCGCTTCGTGTGATAACTCTGTCTGCAGTGCAGGGATGTTCTTCCACTTCTTTAAGTGGAAGTTCCCTGGAAAGGCTCTGCTTTTAACCAATGAATGCATGAAGGTTTCTTAAACGAGGCTATTTTTCTCCTTTTTGTTCTCTCCAGGGGATTTTTATCCTTGTTCCTCCTGAAGCTGGGACTTATGCCATTGTGGTGCCTATAAATCCCCTGTAATAGCACTTGAACCCAGTGGCCAAACATAAACACACTTTGCAGAGGGCTGGCAATCTCAAGGATAACATATCTGGGGGAAAAAGCAACTGGACAATGAAGGGAGAGGGAGTAAATGCATTCACTGCAGAAGGGTTCCAAGGAGAGGTCAATCACATTGGGAAGCACCAGAGACATTATACAGGGAGAGAAACATGGGAAACAGCCACTGCTGACTGCTTATCATGGAGCAGCTTGTCTGAGGAGTGTTAGCTTCAAAAACCCAGATGGACCATTCACACAGATAACATCAAGCCTGCACGTAGATGAACTTCCTGTTTAGCTTTCCAATAGATTCACAAACAGATGGGTGTTCTGGAGTAGTTCAGTCCACCTCAGTTTTCTTTTATCTACAAAATCAGTTTTGATCTTCTGTGAACAACTTTATTAGACAGTGTTCAGGAGGCAACCCTGGCACTGGTCCCTACAAGAATCAATTGCTGAGGTCTTACAACCAAGCACTTCCAGAAAAGAGATGTCTAGTAAAAAGTAAGTCAGTTTCCTTCCTCACTCGTCATGGATTGGGTTTCTCAGTTTATCCCACTATACAGAAGAGGATGGCTTTTCTTCTCTACATAGGCAGCATATGTTGAGCAAAAGTGGTGGCATAATGGGTGGCTTCCTGAATAGAAAGCAAATATGCTGATTTGCATCACAATATTTCATCAGTGTCCTGAAAAAATTGAAACTCATTTAAAGAAATTATGGAGGTATAGGAAGAGAGAGGCAAAATTTCCCATCAGAACCCAGCGAAGTGACACACAGCAGCTAGTGATACCTCCCCAGGCATGTTAGTGCTGCTTTCAAAGCAGGGGACCTTCTCCCGGCAGGAGGGAAGGCTTTACACTCCCTTGTTTTGAAAGGACATCTGATAGCCCAGATTGCTCTGCTAGGCAATGTATCATTTATTTATTGGGATTTAATGGGATTGAGTATCTGTCTGCCTGTCCTGGATGCATCCTGCTTTCTGCTCTGTACGTGACCGATAGGCACCAGTAATATTGCAGTGAACAGACACATTGATTTTAGGGGCAGAGGATTCTTAAGCTGGATCCTGTGTGCTTCTCCCCACATCCAGAAAGCTACGGAAGAACTGGAAAAGATGCAAAGATGCTCTTGATGCACCAGTGCATCATGAGTGAGGATAATCAAAAGTACCAAAAGGCCCCTGCACCAGAAACCAATAAATCCAGGGGGGCTCTTCCTTTTGAAGAGAAGATGAGTGGGGGTGGCTTGAGGGAGATCAATAAGACCATGAGAGGCAGTAAGAAAGCCAGCACGGAACAGTTGCCAGCTGTCTCTTCTAATCCAAGCAGCACAGGGCAGCAAGTGATCCTGTCAGGCAGAAGCTTCAAAGGACGGAAAAATACCTACACATGCAATTTGTGGGCTGCCTTGAGAGAGACCTTTTTTTTGTAGGCTCCAAGTTCACCTGGGCTCAGAAAGCACCCATACCAGTTGAAAAGAAAGCCATCACCACTGGTTCAGATGATAAAAGTGTCCCTCTGTCTGCTTATCCGTTGGAGTCATTTGGGTCCACATCTTATGCCCAGACATGCTGCCTCTCACCCCCAGCCCCGCCTGTGGTGGCTGCTTGAGCATAGGGACTGAGCAGCCAGCTCCATGCTTCCAACCCCATGGCACATGCTGGGGCTAGATGAGGCCAGAGGGGTCCGCTCTTGTTTCTTGCTGGGAGAGTGGTCTCAGGATGCAGAGCAGTTCCCTGTCTGGTGGGTGTTGGATCAAAAGTCCCCATGGGGCTCAGCTGATTGAGCTGGGGAAAAATCCACATTGCAGCTGTTGTGAGATTTCCTGCAAACCCCAAAACAAAATTTGTATTCAAAGTATGTGTGCTGGGGAGACTGTGCCTTCGTGCCAGCCTCCAAGCCTTGCTCCTGGGACCCAAATGGCACATGATCATGTTCAGCTCATTTGGCACCTCGTATGTGCACTGGTGATATTTTATATGCCCTGCTCAAGTTGCTCCTCAAATAGTCAGATTGACATTATTTACGGATTGTATTGGTTTGTTTGGCAACAGGAAGGTCTGTTCAAGATCATCTCTGATAGCCAGAAGGGAGGGATGCTGAGAGGCTGTGCTTTCAGTATTGTCCCTGAAAGACTCTTCTTTACCCTTTCCATATGACTTCATTCTGCTGTTGGAGGCTAAAGAAAGCCACCCGGGTAGCCCCTACTCCTTGCTATACAACACAAGCCAAGAAACTCTACCCAGTCTTTGTACAGTGATCTCATAGCTCACAGTTTCAGAAGCCATTTACAACTGAATGGAAAAAGTGTGGATAAAGTTCCCAGGGAGGGCATAATCGCATAAAATGTTGATACTCGGTACTTCACATCTAGCTCCAGAGAAATGTAATTTCCCTAGCTTTAAGAAGGTAAAGTCCCTTAAGTAGCAGTAAAAGCAGCTTCGGTGTAAAAAGAACTTTATTATTTTTAATAAGCATATAGGTTTCTTTCTACTAATCATGTCCTTTCTCTGAGGTGACCAGTAATTAGGGTCAAACACACCTGTACCAAAAAGCTCTGTGTTTCTGCTCCCTGCTCTGTGCTGAGGTCACCTGTACAGGCAGGTTCTCACCTCCAGAAGCAGGTCTAATTTTGCTGGTGGGCCCTCTCACAGAAGCTATTACTCCCATGTTGAAAAAAATTACCTGACAGGTTTCTCTATCTGCTGTTCTTCACACTGAACCTTCTCACTGATGCTGTTGGTCTGGAAGTACAGTACCAGGTAACACATGTGATAGTAGGTTACAACCTGCTATCTCATCCATTCTCACTGTCTAGGAGGAAGGTATATATCCACCAAATTATCCCTTAATCCTTCAGATCAGTGCAATTGCACACGTGCATCCTTAAACATACGGCTTGAAAGGCAGCTTCTAACAGCTACCACACATGCTCAGCTTTTATTCCCTATTGTGCAGGTATGAGGGGGACCATTGCTGGTCAGGATATTGAGTGACAGTGAATATTGATCCTCTTGTCTGGCTGGCTGAAATGACATCGATTTATAAATGTATTTACGGAAATGTTTAGGGAGGCCCAGACACATGTGCACGCATTCCTTGTGGACATAAACAGAGAAGTGCTGTCAGCCTAAATCCATAATCCCCTTCCCATACCTCCAGCAATATAGGATCCAAACAACTAGGCTTTAAGCATTTCAATGGAATGACACCACACAGGAATCAGCAGTGGGTGTGAACGTATACACACAGCTACCCTGCTTCTGTTCAGTACGTCTGGGGGGTGTGGCAGCTCTGGATGAGTGTTGGTATCTGTAACTGAGTCCTGCGGTGCACTGTTGGGGATATAAATAGATATTCAACTAGGAACATTCTGGATACTTCCAAAAATTATTTTAGATTACTTTCTAAATAAGACAAAGTTTTAGTGAGCCCACATTTTTCAGGCACTTCGACAGCAAACACTTTCCATCATAAGCATTGCCAGCAAGCATTTTCTCACTTGCTGAGCACAAGCACATCCTCTTTGCAGGGCTTTTGGGTGGCAGCTTGTGGGGAACACTGCCCATTGAGCACAGGTAATGCACTTTGCCTTGCGGTCTGGGCTCTGACTGACGCTGGAACAGTTAATATGATTGAGATGGAAATCCCCAAACCCAACAACCAACAACGTGTGATGTGAAGATGGTTGCTGTGTCTAGGAACAAAGCCAGTTGCCCCTATCAGAAGCACCCCATTGGCAGCAGCACAAGACACAGCTGGAGACAGGCAAAGACCAGTGGGATATGTGGTGGGAGAGAGCACTGGATGAGCAGCAGGATCTCTGAGCAGCTGTAAAAGCAGCAGGGAGAGGCAAGGAAGCAGAAGGTGAAACAAAGGAGAGAAACAGAGCAACAGAAAGAGAAATGAGAAGAAAGCATGAGCAACCTCATCAGGTAGCAAAACTGCATTCTTTGCTATCCTCAAGGTGCATTGAAAGCTTTCCTTTCTCTTTCAAAACTCATCAGCTTCATCCAGGTCTCAGTGCCAGAGCTCTGGGTCCCTGAGGATATGTGTGAAATCAGAAATAATCCACATTTCCCCAATTATTTGGCCACATGGGTGTAACATGACCATTGTAATCAGGGTGCCTCTTGCTGTGAGGGGGCCTGGAGAAGTGCCCCTGTGGCTTTGCACTGCCTGAAGAACAAGGCGATGTGAGGAAATGCTGCAGCCTCCAGCACTGCCTCTACAGCTCCAGTCAGGGCTGCAGGCTAGGTTGCTGCCCCAAAGGTCAGGGGAACACTCTCTCGACCTACTCAGCAAAAGCCAGATCCTGCCTCCCCCAGTCCAGCAGCAGAAACACCTCTATGGAAATGATCCAAGGTTAGAAAAAAGTGGCAGTTAAGTGCATTGAGGTAAATGGGGTCACTGGGATGTAAGAGGGCTTGTAAACAGTCTCAGGTGTAGTAGTTCTGGGTGACAGGAGGGGAGCAGCAAAATGTGGTGGAGCTTCAGACCCCAGCCATCCTTTGCAGGAGTAGCTGACAGCATTTGCACCCACCCAGCTGCATCCCATGCCCAGCTTTGGACCCCAGCAGGCAACCACACAGGCCACAGTGCTATGAGTTCCCAAGAGTACCTTGGCCTCAGCTCAGGTCTTGTGACCTCTTACTGAAAGTCTCCGTATCATGTTACCCATCCTCAGAGCCTCCTGCTAATGATTCATATATCGATAACTGCATTTTGCAGTACTGGCATTTACAGTGACTTTACTGAGCCAAGAAAAAGCAGCTGTTTACAGGGGCACAGAGGTCAAAGATCATCAGTGAGACCTTCTGCCCTGTACCTCCCCACTTAAGAGGGTGCTGCTGTGTTGGGGCCGTGGGAAAGAATAGCCTGCTCAGCTCTGTTGTCCTGGTGCATTGAATGATGATATTGTTGTCACAGCTGAAGAAGGGAGATTGGAATTGGATTTTAGGCATTATGAAAATCTGGCCAGAGAGGAAAATAAAAATACTAGATAAAATCTATTTCTGGACATATGTGTTTCAGGGCTGGAAAAAGCCTTTCTAGAATCATCAAACACAGCCATGTACAAAATAAGTTTTTGACAAATCTCATGAATGCCTGCTGTGTCTGTGTCCCCCTCGTAAACCCACCTAAGGGTGCTGGTCCCTCTTTGAGAATGCTTTAGGGTGCTGGCTAAGTGGATGTCTGTTGCTGTGCATGAGGCAGGGCTGTTATTCATTAAGAGTACACAGCACTGGAACTAGGAAACTTCAGTAATCAAGGAGGTCAAATCATGCTCCACAGATTTATGAGGGTAACGGGGGGCTTTGCCCTGGGCCCAAAAGCAGATGGCTGGCATGGTGTGAACCCCACTCATAAGGGCACCCTTTATCTAACACTTGTGAAATGCAAGCTCAGCCCCCTCCCCTGAGCAGGCACACATCCCCCCTTCAGGCAAAGAAAGCCGTGGGTGCCATGAGTGTTCCTGTGTAGGAAGCAGACCAGACCCCCGAGCTGCCTTTCTCAGGCCACCAAGAATCCTGACTTGCAGGAGATCCCAGCAGGACACCCCAGTGCAGGCTTCTCACCTTTGGGTGCTCCCGGTGCCTGCCTGGCATCGCCAGAGGTGGGAGCGCAGCCCACGACGCCCGGATGGAGGGAGTCGGGCAGGAGAGGGTCAGCACAGAGCACACCTGGCTTGTGGAAAGGTGCTGTGTGACCCTGGTATGGATCACGTCTCTGTGTGTCTCTGACTGATCTGCAGTCTGTCTGTGTCTCTGATCTGCAGTTTGTATAAACTACTTAAAAAGATAAACTTAGCTCCTTTATTTAAAAGATGCCAATGAACAATTCAGTGATCTCTCACTTTCCTTCTCTTTGTTGTTTTTTTCCCCTGATAGCAGCAGTTTTCTGAGAACTGTCATTATACAGATATCTCTCACTTCACTGAATACCCTCAGCAAGAAGAGTCCTACCCAGCAGGGGTGGAGGATGAGTGGTGGGGAGAGTGGGATTTTTATTGAACTCTGTGTCATGAGTCTCAAACAGGGTCTTTGAAGCCACTGAGGTAGACTGAAAGCTGAATCAGTTGTTTTCTCTCTTCAGTTGAGGGTTTCACGTTCAAGTTTGGCTTTATGGCAATGCTGTACATGTCAGATCAGAAGCAGGTTCACCGTTTTGTGAGGTGGTCGGCAATCTTTGCCGCGGACCCTGCCAAATCCACCAATATTAATACTTATTTCTAGGAAGGAATAAATCTAGTTACACATGTACAGCAACTGCGATAAATGCAACAAATACATCTTTGTGCCAGTATTACAGCTTACGAACAAAAGAAGTTCTTTATAACAACTGGAGTATATTTTGAGACCCAGGCCTGGCATTCACAAGTATCTATCTCCACAACTTCTGCTTATAGCAGTAGTAAATTCTGAATAGTGGTATTTCATAAGGGTGCCTTGGGATCACAAGCTTCATTATCCATTATGGATGCTGATCCCAGGCACTCAGATCAATATAAAGATGTACTGATACTGAAATTCTAATGCATAGTCATATTCCGAAATGTTCCAATCCCAGCAGGATGACAGCTAAACATAAAATGCCATAAATGCTCCTAACCTGTTTTAGTGAAACATTCAGTTTCACAGTAATTTTTCTCAGTCTGGTCTTCCTTTGAAATGTTGATTCAGACAACATTTGGATTAATAGTATCTCCATTAAAACTGTTCGCCTTTTCTCCCTGAAGACTCAGTTAAGTCCTGTAGCTAAGTAGCCAAAAGTAGAACTATTTCATCTTTAGCCATGTATCTTTTTAATGCCAGGTTGCTAAAGATAAGATTTTCTCAGAAGACAGTATAGATTAGGCTCTACAAGTAGGTTCAACACAGAGATAATTTGATACTAAAACCTGCTTGTCCTCAGCCCTTGTCCTCAGATTTCTCTCACCTCCTTTTTTGTTGAGAATCTTAGCACTTCCAATCACTTTATCAGGAGAAGTCTCGTCTTTTCCCACCTAACAACATTTACTGGAACAAGAGAAATATTTCTGCCTCTGGATGAAGACTGAATGCATTATTTTTGCTGTTTCCTGAATTATTTAGACACCATTTAAAAATGTCCTTTAGCATGACCCATTCTGGAGATGTGCAAAGTGAGACTGGCCATGGTTTCTAGAGCTGTGCAGTGGTGTGCAGGTCACCACAGAGGACCCTGGGGCTGATCCCCCTGCACTCCATCCTCATGGGCAGCCCCAGAGGGATGCTGTGGTGGCTGCTCATGCCAGCACCCCGCTGCTGCTGCTTGTATGGGTGCAGGACAGCACCACACAGCCCCACTGTCACCCCTGCTGTAGTGAGGGTAGTGAGAAGCAGTGAGAGTTGAGTCTTTGTGAAAAAACCAGAATTTTGGGTCCTTTATAGCATAGCACCTTCCATACGCCTTTTTATAGCTCAGAATACTTTATTCAACCAAGCATCTTTTTATGCAGCGACAGAAGCCACATCAATAAAAAGAGCATTGGTTTGTTGTTGTAACAAAGCCAGGAGGACAGCTGAGCAGCTCCGGAGGGACAAGGACTGTAAAAGGATGTCTGCATGCTAAAGTGAGCTCATTAACAGCTGAACAGCCACTGTGATTGTACTGGAAGATAATTCTACACTTTCTAGCCAGCCTNAATATATATGTGGTTGTTATCAGTAGGGGAAATAAGGCCTATAGGGATTTAGCTCTTAACAAATATGGTATTAATCAGACTGACATCAATGCAGGCATCAGCCATGCATATTTGAGGGAAATTTTCAATGAGGAAGAGGGATATCTGTAAAAGCAGACTTTCCCAGTGGCATTTTAACACCCACAGCTTGAGATGGTGCTTTCCGCTGGTATTGATTTCTCACCTGGTTGGAGCTGGCCTTTCCCTTCACAGTCTGACTCAGAGTTAAGGTCCAAACCAACACAGCCAAAGGCTTTGCAAACCTGCTGTGTGCAGGCAAACCCTGACAGCTCCAGGCTTCCTTATGTTAGTTGGGCTCCCCATGGTGCTGAGTGGGGCAGGAGCTTTCAGTGCCTGCTGGGGACCAGGTTCTGAAGATGTGACAAAGAAAACAGTCATCTTCTCACCAGGGTCTGGCAAGGCTCCACCGTGGTCAGGGAGTGTCCGCTTTGGCTGACACCAGGTTACATCCTCTAAATACACGTGAAGTTGCAGCTTAATAGGGCTGTGTTAAAAAAAAATCCATACACAATTTTGAGTGGCTCATGCTGAGACATCATGTTACCAAGCTGACAAAGCAGTATTCTTCTCTTTAGGCCAGATCCCAAAGCAAAGTTAAGCCAGTGGGCACATTGCCATGGATTTTAGAGGATTTGAGGTTGGTGAGGCCACATCTTGAACACCATTCGATTTTGGACACCTTATTACCCCCAAGCCACTGACATGCTGGGAGGACTTCAAAAGAAAATGTCAGTAACACAGTTTAAGATAACTGGCTTAGGAAATAAGACTGAAGATTATTAAATTATTAATAGCTTGGCTAAGTAGTATCTCAACAGTCTTTGAAGTAGGCAGGCATAAAGGAAGGAGCAAAAGGTAGAGAGGAGCAATATCTCACCAGGTGACAGTGCCACAACAGCCATGGTGAGGTCAGGCTGGGAGAAGCCCAGGTTTGAAGGCTGAGCCAGTTGAGGGATGCCTCTGGATGTCCCTGCCTCCGGTTGTCCCTGCCACCCACAATGCCCCACCACCTTAGGACCCCAAGAAGCAGTGGAAGGGGAAATGCAACATCAAGAAAAAGCACAGAGACTGAAAAGTGTGTGTATGATTTTAATTGCGTTATTCTGTCCTGTAACAGCTAGATTTGGAGTAATAATGATTAAACTCTTAATTTCAGCTATGTTATCAGTAAATTCTTGGCTTTACTTGATGAGCATCCCTTTTGTCCGCAAACAAGATTTTGAGTGTAATGAGAGGCAGGGTGCAGCTTTGCAGATGGGCATTCAGCTGGGCATGCGGCTTATTTTCTTGCAACATCACATGGAGCTCTATGGCCTGTGATAGCCTGTGCAGACAAGAGATACCCCTTCAGTGGAAGGCGATGAGGTCAGAACTGCTGGAGATGTGTCATGGGATGCTTAATGTTCCCAAGGACTCTGTTATTTGCCATTACCTGGAAGACACCACAAGCAGTAATAAGTTGCCCCAAAACAGCAGGCTTTGGCATTCAACCATGTCTGAAAGAAACACCACTGGGCTTTCTTAGGTTTATTTTTGAGTTCAGTTTAGCAGTTTTTCATAGCAGTAATTTCCTTTGGATGCTCAGGAGACAGAGGGGGAGTAGAGGGGTCTGGCTAGGCTCATGGTGGGGTCAGCAGCCCTTGGACAAACAAGAGCAGGACAGAAAAGCGGAGACCAGCCAAGCCCTGAAGAAAGGCTACTTTGCCTTTTCCACTGCCTGATCATGCTGTGCTATCATAAATCCAGCTCAGCACTATTGCCAATACCCTCCCTTGCTCTTATTGCTTTCCCTGAGGCTGAAAACAGTGGGAACATCAGTTCAGTTCAAGATGTTTTCACTGTTTTGCTTCCCTGAATTGCTCAGGCTGCAGATTAGTTGTCTCTATTTCAAACACAGAGTAACTGTGCTCCCCAAACTTGAAAAAATGCCAGTATATTTTCTTTTGTCAAAGTGCAAAATACAGGAGAGAGGCAAATGAGAGGGATTGTTAGTGAAACACAATGCAGCAAAGGAAAAAACGTAACACCAAAAAAAATCACACCTCAAACTCTGAAACTAGATAGAAAGCTAGACGCAAAGAGTGTGCTTTCACTGTGCTACACCATCTGAGGGCCTGAGATTCTCTCACTTTCTAAATTTTTTATTTCAGAAAATTTTCAGGGAAAATTTTTGCCCTCTCCATGAGAAAGGCAGAGAAAACCTGACATGTCCAGTCACCTGACTTTTAATACAAAAGACAGACATGAGCCAAAGGCAAAGACATAAACCTCGTTTCTACCATGGAAGGCAGATGAACTTCTAATGCCAGCCTAGCGTACAACCCCCAGGTACCTGAGGGAGGGAGCTCACAGGGTCCTCCCCCACACCTTGCTACACCAGGATGGATTCTCCTCCCAGCTGATGCAGTCTGTGCTCCACACTGGGGAGTCACTAAGGCATCACGGGATGAACACCTCCTTTAGGAGACAGGCTGAAATCATGATGCTTGGAGAGGCAGCATTATGGAACTACCCAGAATGGTGCTGGCAATGCTCCAGTAAGGCTGCAGGCAGTGACCTGTCCCTCCTGGTATTCCCCACCACCACCACCTCCCGCACAGCCTCCATAAGAGGGAGGAATCGGTGCCCTTATCACGAGTAAACAAAGTTAATGTTTTATTAACATTGACACCAAGTTCCCAGTCAGTGCTGGGTGAACTTAGAGCAGTTCAAGCTGGTATGGGAGGGAAGGAGCCTGAGATAAAGCCAAGCCTGGTGTGCCAAGGAGTGCCAGCACACAGGTCTGCTCAGGACAATGTCTCCAAGGGCTAACATCTCAGCCTGGATCTAACCTTTCAGGCACAGTGCTCCAAAAGTGGCCTTCAAACTTATTACTCAAGTAATTAGCAAATTGTGCAAACCACAGAAAGAGGAAGTGGCTTCACCTCCCTGTTTGTACATATAATTCAGCTACCTCTGGTCACAGGAGTGTGACCCTTGCAAACACATTCTCCATTGGTTTCTTTTGGAGCATCTTGGTCTCCCTGAGCCCAGGCTTTGTCTTGCTGGTGCCTTGGTCAGCAAGAGAAAAAGTGCAATGGATCCTGCCTAGCCCTGCCCACCACCATGCCTGGGCTGTGCAGGAGGGGAAGCCAGGCCATGGCCTCACCTCCAGCCTTGTGCCACTCCAGATTCCTGAGCAACCTTCCCTCTCTTCTGTGTGACCTTCCCTCTCAGCCATCCTTCCCTTCGGTGGCCAGCCCAAGGTCAGTGGTGCAGGCACTAAAAACCAGCCAAGGAAAGCAAACATTAGTCCCTCTTTGAGCAGCTCTGGGTACATTAAACTCAACAAAAGGCTCTGGGTCAAGGGATTGGCACTGCAACGGGACCAGGGCTGGCTGCAATGGCCAAATGCCAGGGCACTGTGGCAGAGATGGATGCTGATGGGCAGCCCTGCAGGGGCAGGTGAGGAAAGGGGGCACTGGATGAATCCTGATGGACTATAAAGCAACAGGGAACATCAGTTCAGCCTCCTCTGGGGCCACGAAGAGTTGCCCACTGGTCAGTAACAAGTGTCCTGACAAATTACTGCAGTGTCCAGGAGTCCATAGAAAAGCAATTGCTCCATCCTACCTTGATAAACCACTTCAGACAGGCAGTGCTCATTTTCACTCATGCACAAACTTTCCAGGAGAATCACAGATTTGTCACAGCTGCACGTGGAGGCTGCCCATGGCTCAGCCATGCCAAGCATCCAGCAATTCACCAAGTTCCAGGTCGGCTTGTTTGCAAGGTGGTGGAAAATCCCCAGGTTCCTAATGGGAAACTTCTACACTCAGAGCACTTGCACTTAAGAAGGTGCTGCTCTTGATGGCCCTTCTCTCTCCGTGGTCTCTGCTGCTGCAGAATAGAGGAGGGACAGGGGACAAGTCCATGAAGGTGACATGGCTTGGGAGCAGGCTGTCCATATACACAGCATGCAGCACGTGGCCCAGTGTCCCCTCTGGGCCCCTCATGTTGCCACTTGGATCTCACCAAAGACATAATTAATATTTTTGCATGTGTTCCCAGGTCTGGGTTTTGGAAGAGGGGAGGGCAGCCCATCAGGGGGTTTTTGTGACATGAAACAGGGGACACCTATTGCATTCTCAGGGACAAGGGGTAATGGCCTTAAGCTGAAGAAGAGCAGGTATAGATCAGATGCTAGGAAGAAATTATTTGCTGTGAAGGTGGTGAGACAATGAAACTGATTGCCAAGAGAAGCTGTGGGTGCCCCATCCCTGGAAGTGTTCAAGGCCAGGTTGGACGGAGCCCTGAGCAAGCTGGTCTAGTGGAAAGTGTCTCTGTCCATGGCAGGATGGGGAGTGGAACTATGTAATCTTTAAGCTCCCTTCTCATTCAAACCATTCTGTGATTCTATGATTCTGTCTTGACTGAGTTGAGCTCTGTCGCAGTATCAGTACTGGCCCTTGAGGGACACCGCTCCATACTGGTTGCAGCTGGATGTCCACGTGCTGGGTGCTGCACTGTGGTCCCAGATGTCATCCAGCTGCCATCCATCCATCCGGCCCTTCCCAAGCCAATGCACAGCTCTGCTGATGTCAAACTGGCTGATGTGGAATTGGAAAGCCTCCATGTGTGCTCACCAGTCCACTTGTCTCACAGACTGGTGGATGCGGTGCACCCTTAGAAAATCCCAACCACCTTCTTGTCTTCCATCTGCTTGCTAACAGCTTCCGAAAGTAGTTGCATACTTAACAAGTAATTACTTATTTTCTAACCGTCCCCCCCTCCATACCCTATGTCCCAACAAACGGCTACACATTGTAGTGGGAGAACTATATCTACTATTTGCAAGCTAATTGGAAAAAAAGAAAACAAAAGAAAATCCAGAGAGAAACAAGTTCTCCTTTGCTTTATCTGCTCTGATAACAGCTATCACACAGAGTCTATCGCAAACCCTATGGGCACTTGGCAAAATGCGTAACTCTGCTGACCCACCAAGGCAGTCAAGAAAGGAGAAGGGCATTTGATAGCAACAACCTTTCCCTCACCAGCATTATCAACACCCTTTAAAAAGAACTGTATCTGCAGCAGGTTGATAGTGGTGAGCAGGGGCTTTCATTGGCACAGGAAGCAATCTCGGTGACCTTCAGTGAAGAAGAAGGTATAAAACCCAAAGTCTTTTTCTTGGTCGACTGTCTGGGCACCAGTTGAATTTCTTAGTTTCCAAGGAGGACACATTTTTGGGAACTTTTTTGAGAAAATGGCAACTTTAAATGAAAAGAAGACCTGCAGCGAACGGATGGCAGATTTCCGTCGTTTTGTTTGGAATCCAGAAACAAAGCTCTTCATGGGAAGGTCCTTAATTAACTGGGGTAGGTTTTCATGTGCAAGATTGTTCTCTTCCTTCTGGTATACTTAAAAACTGTGTGTGGGGGGTGTCATGCTAATGAGTGGGACACAATGTAAATGTGTTGAAGCCAGCAGTTCTCATACGGGCTTCTAAGCCACTTCTTGGGTGGCCCTATGAGCTGAATCAAGTAGATCAAAACACGGATCCATGCAGTTCCTGCAAATGTATGACTTCAAAGTGGTTTTGAACCAAGTACTTTAAAAGGAGAAAAATTAACACATTAACAAGTAACTTATTAATAGCATGGGGTGATGGTTACAGTGTGGTTCTAAGATTGCTAATTAAAAGGGGGTTCAGGTATGTGGAGAAATTTGCTTAATTGGTGAGTTTGTCCAATTCTTCGGAAACAAGTTTTGTTTCTCTGAAATTCCTTTCTGAATTATTGTCTGCTCTGTAGATCTTGTTTATTATCGCTGCGTGCTAGCATGCATTTCATACTAGCAGGTATTTCATACCAGCAGGTATTTCATACTAGCAAGTATTTCAGCTGAGCCTCCCTTCCCATAGCCAAACTTGTGTCTACAATGATGATCTGTATCATGATCTACATTCTGGGAAGGGCAGCCTGGACCATTGTAAGGAAGATCCATACTCTTCCCACAGACTGTAAGAGTAGCTGCAAGTTTCCAGGTGATTTTTTTTCTGCCATGAAGCCTGTGTGTGTAGATTATTGGCTACTCCTAAACCCAGAATTTTACAGACAGTGCAACTGAAATGTGAGCCTTTCCAGCTGGTAGAGAAGAAGGTGCTACAAGGCACCTATTGTTACAAGGAGAGGTTTCTAATAGCACCCTCCCAAAACAACCACTAGCGGCTTGTACAGCACCAGCCATATGTAAGACACTATGCACATAACACACAGAAACACAACATTACTCTTACATTATCTCACAGCAGAATAAAGTAGCAAGATTTTGCTGTTGGTGATTTCAGCTGTATAAGGCAGTGAAGTGATACGGGTCTAAAACCAACACACGTGAAGTACTGACATCCGTCATCCAAAACACAAGGAGCAACTTGGGTTTGTCAAAGAAATACCTCATCATCTGTGTCGCTTAGTCCATGTGTAATAAGCAGATAAATGATCTTAATATGTGAAATTACCTCAAGATGGCACATAACCTTTAAACTTTAAATAATCTGAGCTCAGCACCAACTTCTTCAAAAATCCTTGTAGAACTATACAATTTTTTCTAGAAGAATATTCCTTTGAGTGTAGAGAAATTATTCCAAAGCACCTATACAGGGAAAACTTCCCTGGGGACAAGGGTGCAAAGGAGACAGCTGCTGGGATCATCCTGGCTGCAGAGAGAGCACTCCATGGCATTGCTCAAAAAATGAAATTCTGCCCTTATTCTTTTCCACAGTGTGGATCAGCCTCTACTACCTGGCTTTCTACGTGGTGATGTCGGGGCTGTTTGCACTCTCCATTTATTCTTTAATGAGGACGATTAATCCATATGAGCCGGATTACCAAGACCAGCTGAAATCCCCAGGTACTGCCAGGGTCCCGCAGCAGCTGCGTAGGACTGGGCTGGGCTGAGAGGCATTGGCAGAGCCCAGGGCTGAGGGGAGACCAACATGGAATAAATCAGGTCACTTCTGCCCAAACAATCCCTGCAAAGTTTAACCTCTGCCTGAAAACACTTTCAGGCTTTAAAATAAATCTGGCACATTTATTTACGTATTGATATATGAATATACTTATATATTCATGAATATATAATACAAAAAATTTAATATATCTATTCATTTATTTCATCTTGGTATTGGGATGATCAGTGCCTGCCTGTAGCAGGTCACCTTCTCTCCGCATGGGCAGGGGTCAGCCCCTGGGGAAGTCCTAGGTTCTGCTCCAACCTCCCAAGCACCGCAGAGGGCTTTGGGGTGCCCAGCAAGATGTAGAGGCGATGGGGTGAGCAGCCTGAGGTGAGTATTTCCATGCTTGCCAGCATCATGGAAAGTCCCTGGGAGAGCAGGAATACCTTGCCAGCAGGATGTGCTGTGCCAGTGGTCAAGGAAGTAAAAGTAAGACAAAGATGTGGGATTAGGAACACAGACCTGGAACATGAAAAGAGATAGGGGAGATGATGAGAGACCATCAGTGCACACTGCTAAAATTTCACACCCCAATGGCTTGTTTTCACAATGAGAGGGAAAAAAATAGCCCTAAAAATTATTCTGTCAGATGCTTTTGTATTTTGAAGTTTCCACTCCCAGTATTCAGCCAGTTTGGTGTTTGCTGGGAAAATAATTCCTGTGACATATTATGTATGGCTTTTTCAAAAGCTGTTTCTCATGCTGCCATACGATCTCTTTCTTTAACCTGATGTGACTGTTATTGCTAACAAGTCCTGGTGAAATCCAGGCAATTGCTGGAATGATTTTACAAGCTGTTCTTGTAACAGCGTGGATATATGTGAAAAGAAAATAATTCAGCATCAGCACAGGCTTTAGGGTTTTGGTTGAACAACTCACAGCTGAGCTGGTTTCTGTACATGGTTAAATCCTCCCCAGAAAGGCTGAGGGATCTTCTACATTCACAATGAGTCTTGATGCAGCATAATCGCTACTGTCAATTTAAATAAAAAAATCTGTGCCCGACACCTCTCCTCTGCTTTGTCTTCCCTTTTCTTCCTCATGAAGGTGTAACCTTACGACCCGATGTTTATGGTGATAGAGGACTACAAATTTATTACAATGTATCCGACAACAAAACCTGGGAAGGTTTAGTGACAACTCTTCACACTTTTCTGACAGGTAAAAATGAAGTTTCTTGCATAAAACTGAAAAAAGGTGCTGCCTTATCTCCCATACTAGGTCTGAGCACCTTAAGTCAGTGCTTCCATTTTACATTTGTCCTTCTCGAATCACAGATTTTGAGTGGAAAGTGCATCTTCTGAAAGGGATGAGCAAATCACCTCATGAATCTATAAAATGTATAGAATGAATCTATGTATGTACACATCTATTAAAATCCAGGCTCTGCTTCAGGGCTTTTACTTTATTTAATCCTAAACAGCCTTAATAAAATCGACCAATAGAAAGTCTGAAGCAAGAGGAAGGACAAAAGGTCTTCAAAACTAGTCTCATCTAAACTAATCTAATTAATTTATCTGTGACTACAAACATCAAAGTGCCATAATAAACCTCATAAAGCTGTTGCATGGTGGCATCAGGGAATATAGTCAAAGTAGGTTATGTGCTCCATTTGCCTGTTCATGTCTTAGCACATTTATATTACTACTGAGCCTTAATACTGTAATACATGTTTCTCATGCACATTTTGAGAAAAATTACATTTGAAATTGACTTTATATGGAGCTATCAACACAAACTGCCAGTCTTAACTCAGTTTGATCTCTTTTCTTTTGCTTTGCTTGGATATACTAAAAAAACACAATGAAACTGAACCAAATCCTTAAACAGTTTAAACTTTCCTTGTTCCGTCTAATCCCAACTTCACTTGAAGTACAGTCTCCCAAGATAGAATCTCCAGCTTGATGTTGAGATGTATAATTTGCATACCAAAAGCTTCAGAGGGGATTTTTTGTTTCTTCCTTCACACATCTAGCATACACACCAGCTGCTCAGCATCTGAACATCAACTGCACCAATAACACATACTTCATCCAGGACACCTTTGATGGCCCGAATAAAACAAAACTATCCTGCAAATTTACCTCAGATATGCTGCAAAACTGCTCCGGCATCACAGATCCGACTTTTGGATTTCCAGAAGGAAAACCCTGTTTTATTATAAAAATGAACAGGGTAAGTACAAGTTCAAGGTGCTGAGCAGAAAAATTTAAGAGTAGCTTGAGTCTCCACCGGGGAGCTGCTGTGTCTCTGCTGCCATGGGTTCTAAACTCTGCTTTGTACTGGGAATCAAAAATCATGCGCTTTTCCCTGACAGACCACTGGAGTTACCAGGGAAATCCTGAGACTTTTTCACCATCCCTAGGAAAGTAACACAGGGTAGTGATCTCTGAACTGACTCTCTACAGCTTTGGGTTTAGTTTAGTTTAGTTAGTGTCTCTGTAAGGCTCTCATCCCACAAACTAGCACCAGAAGAGTTTCCTCCTGCAATACCACAGCCCTGTGCCCTCAGCTGAGGCATCAGGATGCGACAGTAACTGATGCAGTTTCAGAGTGGTGATATCTTATTTCTCCAGGCAGCAAAGAAAATCTTTAGAAGGACCTATAAAACCAAAATTCAAACCTGGCAGATAATTTTTCTCAGGGAAAATCACCAACACACTTTTTGGAGAGGAATAAAGGGAATTTTCAATGCTTTAATTTTTTTCAGGACATAAGACAAATGCATAAGCACTTTGTTTTTGGGTAAAATTCTGAGCCTTCTGATTCAGTTTCGGTAGAAAATGAAGAGCTCAAATTCTCTTCCAGTTTCTGATAGACAAAATCATTGCATTTTTTGTTTGGCTTGCACCTTAGGCATTTTCAAGAATCTGTGCAAGCCCTAACTGAGAGGGAAACTGTGCCCATGATCCCGGCAGGTGAAATGAGCTTTTTCCAAAAATGCCTTCTTCAGCAAGACTTGGTGCCAGCCCCAGCAGGGAAAAGACACGTGGATAGCGACCAGGGGGCTTCACCTCCTTTCACCTTTGCTGTTACAGGATGCAACCCCACTAGTTTTGTAGGATCAAACTAGCCCAAGGGTTTTTCTGCCATAACCAAGATTTTCTAAGAAGGATAAGATCAAAAGCATGGAGACTCAGCTTTTCCTTTACTGACACATAATTAACCGCCTTAAGAGACCCCTGGCTGCCTGCGCATCAGCAAGGACAAGTGGTATGGGTTGGGTACATGAGCTCAACTTGGAGGAGGTGCAGTGCTACTTGCTCTGGCCAGGCTAGAGCCCATCTGCAGTGCCCATCCCAGGTAATGCCGAGTCCTGCTTCCTAAATATCTAGCCACAACAGTTTTTCACCTACATAAATGAGATGATTTGTTTGAGAGCGTCTTACACTAGAACATATTAAGCATTCCCTTGAAGCTCAGTTCTCAAATAATTGCTTGCTTAGTTTTATCCCAAAACAATTTCCAAGTTGACCAAATAAGTGTTTTCTTTTTCAGATTATCAAGTTTTTCCCTGGCCATGGCACTGCACCAAGGGTGAACTGCACATATGTGGTAAGGGTATGAGGTCTGAGTCTCACACCTTTCAAGCACTGCAGCTCAGAGAGCAAGAAAGTGCAGTGGTGACCAGAAAAAATACACTTGCAAGTCTGAAAATCAGATCCCAAATACTTGGAATATTCCTAGTTCAATGCAAGTTCTTGCACCAGCAGACATGCTAAGAAAAAAACTCCAAGTTTGCTTTATTTTAAATCACCTGAAGATGTGTATTTTCATGCTGCAGAGAACATTTGCTGTTTGCTTTCAGCTCCCTGTAGTGACATTCATGCCTCAGCGCAACTCCCTCAGGCTCTCAGCAGGTCCAACTCAATGAATTCCCAACTGCTATCAAAGGACACTTGCCTGCTTCTCTTGGCAATAGTAACACTGGGAAATTCACACTTTTATTTGAAAAATAAGACTGGTGCTAACGGCCTGCTGAACTTGAGCTTGAACACACACTTAGCAGCCCTAGAACGCTTGCCTCAGGCTAGCCGATGATTTAGTTGCCAACAAAGCTTCTTCCTCTCTCGTTTTGCAAACAGGGTGAGGAGTCTCGCCCACTGGAGGTGGATTACTACCCTGTGAACGGCACCTTCAACCTGCACTACTTCCCCTACTACGGGAAAAAGGCTCAGGTGGGTGCTTCTGTGTTTAACTTTCCTTCTTTCTCTTTGTGTAAGGTGAAACATGGAGCATCTCTGCAATCCTATGAGAACTGGAGAGGCTATTTTTAAGACTTCATTTTTAAACTGGCAGCATAAAATTGAAGTATTTTGTTCCTTTTTTTTTATTTCTCCTCCTAGCCCAGCTACAGCAATCCTTTGGTAGCTGTGAAATTTCTCAACATTACGAGGAACGTAGAACTTAAAATAGTGTGCAAAATCATTGGAGCTGGAATTACCTTTGATAACGTTCATGATCCGTATGAAGGAAAAGTGGAATTTAAATTGAAAATAGAAGACTGAGCAGCAACAGAGACACTTCTGAAAAATGTATGAAGAGTAAACTATTATCACATCCATCTATATTTATTTTCTCACTATGGTTCCCATATAAATTACAGTGCAAAGAGACATTTTCTACTGTACGATGACCTATAGAGCTAAAAATCAAGATCCTACTCTCAGTGTGTAAAGAGATGAAGATTATCTTGACGTACATAGCTTAATATTTCATGGCTACAGTATGCTGCTGCCTTCATGGAAATATTTGTACAAAACAAGTTTTCCCCAAAGGGTGCAGCTGTGCCTTCAAAGAACACAAGTATAGACTCAAACCATCATTTTCAATCAGCATTCAAACCGTAATAAATATGATGCTAAATAAAAATGATGCTAAAGATTGGTTATTAAGAAATAACTAGATAGCTTGAAAAGGAAATCAATACTCTGAAATACCAGCAAGTAATTCAATTTTTAATCTCTCTTGTATACAATGTATAAAAGTGTATTAAAATTATCTGTATCCCAATGCATTGGCTTTTTGCACTAGTCAGCTGAGTCAAATTTTTTTAGTTGACAAAACAAATGACTGCAAAAGAAGCGAACTTGAAATCTGTCCTCTAGCTTACAGATTTCACTATACCACTTACCTCTATGTATATAACCTAATAAAAATGACTGGTAAGACTCTAACAGCCAGTTACATCCAGGAAACTGTTCATTTAACTAGAGGTTGTAATTTGTTTGGGGTTTTTGTTTGTTTGGCATTTTGTTGTTGTTTTGTGTTTGTTGTTTTTTGTGATGGTTTTATTTGTTTTATCCAGTAGAATAACCCTGTATTGCAATGATGAATTTTGCGTTACTTGGGAGTAATCTGGAAGATGCTGAAATAACACTAAATCTTGAAGTGAATCTAAAATTTGAGAAGTCTGACTCTATCACATATGATACAAAGAGACAGGATTGTTGTGTCTGTATAGCATGTTTATGTTACCTGAAGTCCAGGATGCTCCAGCCAGAGAATAAACACTGCACACAAAAAAAAGATCTTCAAGAGCAGAAATCATTTTACACCCTCACTGCCTGGACATTTCAGAAAGTGAGATGATGTAACAGCTCATCTCCTGTACTACAGTGACATTCAGCCAGCCAGCTTGTAGAGAGAATCCAGTTGGAGGGGAATATTTCCTCTTCAAAACCTCAAATGATATTTGAGCCTTTCTTAGAAAAATTCTGCATTACAAAACCAGTAAGAAAATGCTTCCTCATATAAAAACTTTTTTTTCCCTGGCCTTTCCTGTTTCAATTTTCACAGTGGGGCTTTGTTTTTTTTCTAACGGACAATAAAAATCAATTTTATATCCTTTTTGGAACACAGGTCTCCCCCTCTGCATCTTTCCAAAATAACATGGAAAACAGTAAAATACTATTTAGTAACAAAATAGTAACTCATGCTTAAATTTAGTTCTATGTGGTCTATAAACAGAATATTTAAGTATTTCCAAGAAAACCAGGAACTCTTCCCTTGGTGCTCTAACACAGGCAGACTCCCTGCTTGACTGTATTTAGTATCTACAGCTTGCACTGAGCCGGGCAAAGCAGCGGCACAAGCTCACAATCCAGTCAGCCCTACAGCCACAGCATAGGAATATGCTGAACAAACTCCCCATGGATTGTGTGCCTGCAAAGCTACAGCTTCAGAACAACAGCCTAGACCAGCTTCACAGGAAGACCTGTGATGGGATAAACAGAGAAGGGACAGACTGAAGCAACCCTGTGTTGACCAAACGATAATGCATTCTGACGTCAAAAAAAAGATCCACCAGATCTGGTTCTCTATGTACAAAGATTGTCATCCTGAGGTTAAATGTTTCTTGAACTTTTAGCCATCTGAGATTATTCCCTTTCTTTACTGAAATCAGAAATAATAACAACAAAGAGCAAGGTTTGTGGCTAGTGTAGCTGAAGTAGGAAAGTGTAGTTAATATATTAGCCTGCCAAGTGTATTAATCTGTGTGTAGTTAGTTTGAGCTTACCCAAACCCCAAATGCACGCACACTTAAAACAGCAGAATGCCCATCATGCAAATACTTTGTAATACCAATTACTGCATGGCACAGCCCAACACTACGTACAAGCATGTCATCTAGTGAGCACAGCTGCACTTTGGAGACATACAAATGACAGAAGTTACAAGATACAGACCAAAATAAGCATATGGGTAAGAAAACAGGCAGGGCATCCTGCCCAAGGCACAAGAAGCATGACTGGCAAAAGCTAAACAAGGTAAAAAGCAGCTGAATCCAGGGAAAGTAGGGCAAGAAGCAGAAAACACCAGCAGTGAAAGGGGAGAAACGAAGACAGACACTTCCTCTGTCTAAGAGGTCTCCAGCCTCATCACCTTCACCCTGGAGACTGAGAGGACCTCAGCCACCAGTGCCAGCTGTACAGCAGCAGCTGCAAATTACTGTGTAGTCACAGTTAATTTAGTGTTAGAGACTAACAAGCATTACAGACTAACAGTTGTATACACACACCAATAATAATTAATATTATGCAGGAGCTAACATTAGCACAAAGTGTGTTAAGGAATTAATTCAACAGCTTTGTTTTCAGATTTGAAACCAGACATATTTATCAGTCTTTTAACCACTTTCACTGCAAGAGTCCAGTTCCTTGAGAGAGATACACATGCATTCAAGAACATATATAGATATATACATATGTATATCTAGATATATCTAGATATAACCATAACACCGATTATACATAGATTCAGCTGCAACATTAGCACAATTTGATCAGACCAAACAATATAAATGGGAAAAAAACCCTGTCAGTCTACATGGGAAACTGAAGTAGCAGATTTAAGAATTAATTGCAAGCAAATGCAAATTTCTGAGTTTAGTTAGATGCAGATCAACTAGGATGGGGATGGGTGGCTAGTCCATGCCTCTGGAGCAGTGAAGGGGCCAGGCAGGCAGAGAGGACAGAGTGGCTCTCAGTGCCAGACTCTCTGCCCTTTTTTCCTACCAGCTGTCCAACAGCTATGTTAGCCAGGAGAAAAGGCAAGGGAAAGGCATAATAGGCCATGAAACTAATACATTAACACCATGAATTTTTATATCCAATAAATTTTAGTTTCCAGACTTATCTGCTAAAACTGTTAAACAAAACTCTTGGAGATCAGTGTGCAGAAAACAGAAACACAGTGGTTGCTTTGAGATGTACTTTCCTCTCCACACCTCCTCCTTATGAATATTCATGGCAGTGGTAAAATACTGAAGTGTAAAGTCCTAATGGCTGTTACTATGAATAAAAATTAATAGAGTGGAAAAAAACACTGAATACAAGCACCTTGATGCTTAAAGGACTTTGTGCTACGGCTATGAGACTACAGCAAATTCAAAGCCTCCTTTACCTTTCAGAATTGCTAAGTACTAGATATAAATAATTGAGTCTTTGCTTAATGGTCTCATATGATGTCATTGCTACTGCACTTGGGAATTCCTCCCATCATTTCACAGAGCTGTTTTTAATCTCTTACCTGTAATAAAAGTCAAGCAGAGATTGATTCTGCAACAAATAAAGCTGTCTAACCATGTGCTACTTTCAGTAATTGGATGTAAAGTAACAGCTACATCAATAATGCTTGCAGAAAGTATTTTCTGCTGTGCACCTAAGCTCCCTTCACAAGATTCATTTCTTTCAGGCACAAAAGCTCAAGCTCAAACAAGATTATTTTGTTTAAAGTAAAATAAATATGTGCATGAAAGAACAGGTGCCCTTTTCTTCAATTTGATTTGAAAGACTCTTCTCACTGGGGACAAAGACTGCTCACTTTTCTTCCAATTTTTTTTTTACCAGAGTGGTAACAATGGATGCTCTGAACTTCTCATTATTTTAAGAGAAGAAATTGGGCTCGAAATTCCCATTTTAGGATCCTGCTACCTCTCTAAGAACTGAACTCTGGAGAAACACTTAGGATAACACCATTCATTAATGTGTGTATTTACGTGTAGTCCTACTATTACCAGTGTGGGAATGTCATCATTCCAATAAAAATATGTTCCAGGGGTTTATTACTATCAACTAAAAAACTCATTTTAATTACTCTGATTCCAAGCTCCAGTTCTTAAATCTTTTGTCACTTTTCTCCCAGATACTGATGAGCCTGTTGAAATGGTATCTTTTTGTGTGACCTGACACAAATCCACTAATTTCTCCCTTCTTCCCCCCTTTTTATTAAAAAAGCCAAAATAAGACTTCCTTAAGTCTCATAGTAATAGATCTTGACCTCAGGAATCAAATACCTGGGGGAAGGGCTTTTTTCTGAGTCTTTCCTGCTTTTTCCAACATCCTTTTGAAACAATAATGCTAACAAGTATATGGCTGCTCACTACTGGTCTCACTGAATGCATCTGGATGTAACACCATCTTCCAACCCATTATTAGTTTTACCTACGCATCCAAATTCAGATTAGCTAGTTCCTCAAAAAACAGTGTGGGAGACATATGCAGTTATGATCTACCTTGACACCCTGGATCACTTCTAGGATCCTACATTTTCAGCACAGTCTTTCCTCCTGTAAGCCTACCTTGAATTCTTTCTTCACAAGATGCAGAGTTTAACCGTAACATTTTTGGACATGATCTGCTTGCCAAACAAGTCACATTAATCTCTCCTCTTCATTGTTTACTTCTTTTCTAACCAGTATTACTTTAGAGTATTTTTTAATTTTCTTCCGAGTTATAGAAGAAATTGTTAAACAGAAGTACAATCTTACTTGATGTAGCTGTTCAGTCAGTGATAATGCCACAAAAACAATTCAGCACTAAATATTTCATAACCCCTTAACATACAATCTGTTGGTCTTGTAAAACATATTTAAAATCAGAACACAATGAAATTAAAAAGGTTTAAATACGCTGAAGTGTAGCCATTGTTTCCTTAATCAGCTAAAAATCTGCAATCTCCTCCCATACTCATTTGGGAAGACTTATTCTGTACTTTGTCATTAACAATTAATCTTCCAGGCTTCTAATTTTCTTTTAGCTGTTTCTTTCAACAGTTTTTCTAGTACAAGCTTTAGGGCTGATCTCAAGCTGTCTAGACCATATCTGGACAGGACTTCCTCACATCTTTGACGCTTCTTATTTTTTCACACTTCAAAAATCGGCATTCTAGCATTATTTTAGTCTGTAAGAACTATTTTAAGGTTCATTAAAAATCAGCATCAGAAGTTGCCCAACATTAATTACTGGGGTTGCCTGTTTTAATAGTATGTGCCTAATGTTCTGCTTTATTTTTAATAAATTCTCTCAAGTTTACATGAATAAAGAACAGGAATCTTGCCTGAATTCTGCAACCTTGCTGCCTTTTTAACATGCTACAATGCTCTGATGACCAGGCAGGGCTGATGAAACTACGCTATTTACAGCAATACACCATGATGTGTACACAGCAACATGATAAAAGAAGATTACATTTTTCAGTTTAAGTCTGGATTTCAACCTGTTCAAAACATCCAAAAATTTAACAAAAAGGTCATGGCAGAACAAATAAAAGCACTCGTAATGGTATTACACGGGTGATTTTTGATTAACACCAGCCTCTCTTCTTTATCCTCTTCCACATCAGATCATTCTGCCTTTACCACAACTAAGCTGTGCATCAACAATCATCGTGATTTTCTCCAGTTGTTGTTTCACAAAGTGCTGGTGTTCATTGAATGCGAGGACAGCAGGGGCCCAACTGAGTGAGAGGCAGACGGTGCTAGGTGAGAACCATCTTCATGCCAGACAGGAATTTCCAGTGTAACCAAATGCTGGAAGTCAGAAACACCCACCCATTGCTGGTTGTTGCCCTTTTTCATTCTGCTCTCAGCATCAGCTGTGTTTCTGTTTATTAGAAACCTCATCTTAAAGGAAGACAGTCCTCACTTCTACCTGCTCATTTAAGCACCTTTTCCATCACAGGAGTTTGGTACCTTTCGACAGCTTCTGAAGACGAGCTGACCTGCCATTCATTTTCTGATGAGTCTGGCAAGCCAGATGACCCACTTGTTAGTCTGTTCCCAACACTGGCATTTTCTAACATGTTTTTTTTCTTTCCCTCTCTCTTATGGGATCCATACAGTAATTCAAGCTGGAAGGCACCTCATGTTGTCTCCCGCCCAATCCCTGCCCAAAGCACACTCAGCTGTGAGGTCAGACTCTACATTGCTCAGGGCTTTTCTCCTGCTTGGTCTTGAAAACCCTAAGGATCGAGTCAGCACAACCTCTCTGGGCAGCCTGTTCCTCAGCTTGACCATCCCAGGTTCTTCCTCATATTTAGCTGGAAACTTTCCCATTTCAGTTTGTGTTCAGTTTGTGTGTTGTCTCTTATCCTTTCATCACACACCACTGTGGACTGGCCCACCTTTGCAATAACTTTCCTGCAGCACTGGAAGGCTGCCATCAGGTCTCTCAAGGCTGCCTCTTCTCCAGGCTGAACAAGTCATTCTCCCTCAGCCTCTCCTCATACAGCAATTGCCCCAGGCCACTGAGCATTTTGGTAACCCACCAGAATCCATGGAAGCTCAAGGACAAACTAAAGGTCAGAAAAACCCTGGAAAAATCTTAAATCCTAAATGTAGAAAGTGATGACACGAAAAGGCTGCTTTCAGTGTGCTGGCTCATCTTTGCTTTTCCTGATAAATGAATGAGAACTAAGGATTTAACAATAAAGTGTATGTGATAGTAGCCTTATCTTTCTGGAAGCAGACAGGGCTGAGAAGTGGTGAGAAGTTGTGAACTCAATGTAGTCATAAAGACAAATTCTCATACTACACTTCTCATAAGCAGACAAGAGAAAGGAAATCTCTACAGCAAATAATTATCTATCTGGGAAAAACTTTATATGCTGTCCTTTCTACTCGTGATCATTCCAGTAGTTACATCATGTTGGTTGTTTTTTTAAAACTTTGCCCTTTCTGCATTAAAGCAGCATCCAATTTTCAGATTTCTCACTAATACGAAGATTTTACAACCTATGTATTCACTGATTAAGAAATGAGGAGATTTGTGACAGTACAACTTTCCATTAAAGATTCATCCTTTCATTCAATTAAATGAATGGGCATCCATCAAAGGTCAGTACCCCATCAGCTACATTTATTTTTTTCTTCTCTGCAACAGCGGCCACCTTTCATTGAAGGACAGTTCAAAAAAAAAAAAAAAAACAAACCAAACCAAACAAGTTTCCAAAGTCATAACTGCTTCTCTTTGGTTAAGACAAATTCCTATGGGAAAAGCAAAACAGATTATTTGTGAAACAGTCCAAGAAATCCTTAACTTGTTACATATGTCAAAACAGACAGTCTTTCAAAGTTCAGTAGGACTTCAGAAAGCGCAAAAGACGCACACTGCTCCCAGGACTTTCTGCAGGACCATTTCAGAGGCATAAATACACACTTTCCAACTCTTCCTCTTTTACTCTTCTTCACATCATGAAAAAGTGCTGGCAAAGTAAAGGAATTAAAAGTACATCTCTTTCCTGCCACCTTTTACCCCAAACTGAGCCCTTATACCAATTCTCATTCCCTTTACCGTCACTGAATCTTTCTTAAACCGAATTCTAGTTTTTATCTCCTTACAGTATCTTCTCGCACAGATTTCCTCAACAATTTCCTGTCCATGATTTCATGTTATGTTCTGTTCCTGCTCTTCATTTTCCATCTGTACATGTGCAACCACTTTTTTCAGAGATTGAAACCATACAGTTTAACGTTATCTATCACTTTCCAGTTCCTTTCATGCTATCCTTGACATTATTAAATATGTATTTCTCTACCTTTTTTAAAAAATAAGTTTCTACTACTACTATCTTTTGTAGTCTTTGACTAGTCTTCTCTTGTTTTCTCATTCTTTCCAACTTACATGTTCTTCTCTTTTTATGCCCCTCTGCAAAGACCCTGCTATAATCTGTTCTTTCTTAACTGCTTCCCTCCTCCTACTTCTTCACATCTCCTTTCCTCATCTCAACCTGGCCTCTCACCATTGGTCTCTTTTGGTTTTGTTTTTTTTTTTTTCTCCTCTTTCACCTGAACACTACAACTAAGTGACTGCCCGAAATCAAGCAACTATTTAAAAAAATCTATAGACTTTCTCTCATTGTTCATTGCTGCCTTTACTAGAAAGCTCTCCCAAAACAAGGGTAATATAGAATCATAGAATCGTTTGGAAGAAAATCTCTAAGATCATCAACCAGAAATATAATAAAAATTTATTTCCCCCAAACCACTCCAGTGTTTACATTACTGAATTCCATTTCACAGATTTATCAGCAACCAAAATAAGGGAAAAAAGTAGCATCTTAAAAATGTATGTGCTGTCACATTTTCATTCCCACCATGACCTTATCTTATCTGAGGACTATTCCAGGATAATAACCAAAAGAAAACTGTCAAGAGTCTTTCAGCCGTCCTTCCCTAACATCCCTCTACTCACTCTTTCCAGGTAAATCTTGAATCATACACTGGAGAATGCAAGCGAAAACCGGAACAATCGAAGTTCCTCTGCAAATCGAGGAATTTGCCATTCAGCATCAAAGACAATTTGAATCAACTGTCTCATCCACAGCAAGAACCTTGTGTTTAGCATTAGCACTACAGAGAATGACGAGAACCTTGTGTTTAGCATTAGCACTGCGGAGAATGCCATCTTCAGTGAGAAGCAAAACATTCAATTAGACTCCTCTCCTCCAGACTTTTTCCCCAGGCCCATAAAAGTAATTTGCTTGGTTCACTCATCTTACAAGGTCTGATAAAATTCAAAAACCTCCAGTGAGTATCAGCTGCTCTGTTAATCACCCATATCCCTCCCACCTTCCCACAGAAGATTTGTTTGTCTATGCATAACCCCTTGAAGAAAAAAACCCATGTAACAAACTTCACATTTACCACAGAGTTTAAGTGCATCCAGGAACCCTTACCACAGTCAGCACAGTTATTAATACTTTGCAGGGACTCTCTGGAGTTTGTGGAAGTATCAAATCCTGACTGCGACAGGAGCCTGCAGTGACTAAGCCAGTTCAGTATGCTCTTGCAGGTGGGAGCAGAGGATGTGATCTAACAAATAGGTTTACGGAAGAAGCATATGGAAAGTAGATTAAAACCTCTTTTGAGGACATAGGAATATACAACAGAAAGCTAGGAGTGAGGAACATGGGATGAAAAGCTAGGACATTAGGCATGGGATTTTAAACAGAAGCTGGATTGGAGTACTAAGATTGACCTGTCACGCTGAAGAGCAACATGAATGAACTAAGGAGGTGTGAAAGAAGAGAATATACTGGGTAAGTTATTGCCTTTTGCATCATAAGTTATCAAGAGCTCTAAGGGCAAATTACTAAATCAAAGCAAAAAATCCGGGCCCTCTGTAGCACAGATGCAGTATCCCAAGGCAGCTAATTCTAGGTCTTGTGACGACAAGTGAAATGTTCTAAAATAACCCTACAATTAGAAAAACCACAGAGCTTGTTAAAAATGCCCATGCGCGTTTTATTAATAAAAACTAACAGTGCCAAGGTTAAACAAGTCAAACAATTATAGTCTCTTTATATTCCATAAAATATTACAGAAAAGTTTATTTGTGTTTCAATAAAAAGACTACTGTCTTAGAATAGGCAGCTGACAGTATTTGTGCAGTTAATTGTTTGTGAATAAATTTAAAAAGACTACCACCTGCCCTGAAATTCCTTTTATAAAAATGAACTATTAAAAATGATTGACAAATTTTGAGTTAAAAAACTTAAAACATTCTCTATATTTAATTTCAACTTTATAATAGATTACAGGAAGATGCTTATGAAACAAATACAAACATTTGTTTCAGTACATGTCTTTATATGATAGACTTATAAGTATGTAAACAACTATATAATAAAAAGTTTCCAAAGACTGCCTGTAAGAAATCAGGCAAATTTTACCATAAGCAATAAATCATTCCAAACCTTCAAGACATTTTATATAGCTGCACCAACTGGCAGTAAACATTTGCCAAAAACTTTGTAATTCGTATGTCCCAACATACAGTGAAAAGTATATAAACTTGATGGAATCATAATGTTAGATATAATTTAAGGGAAAATAAGTTCATAACAACATTCCTGGAATTTAACATGTAAAAAAGTAGGACGTATCTTTCTTGTTTGGTTCTTTGGACACTGCATGATTAACAAAAAACACTACTACATTAGCTCACTATCCCTCAAAAAGTGGCATAATCAAAATACACTCCAAATAAATTGCCATTCAGTGTATTCATTTTCCACAGAAGGATAGTATTTTATTTCTCAATGATGTGTCTACATTTTCTTTAGCAATCTTTGAAAGAACATTTGGGGCAAAATTCTTTTTCCTTCAAGTAAAAAAGAAATCCCAAACAAAAAACAACCAACAAACCAAAAATCCCTAAAACAAGAGTAAATAAAGGCTCTGCATTAACACACTGGTATCAAAAACACACATCCACACCACATTTAAAAATATCCTACATAAAACAATCCTTGTTTGCTTATCAGAGGTGCAATTTCTAAACTCAGAACTGCTTACCAATATTCTCCTTGGGGGATGGGGCAAAGTAATTTGAGACACTTCTCCCTAAAACAATTTATTCCTGAAGCCTGCTGAATCTTAACAAAAAATAGTCTACAAGCAAAGGGCATCAGTCGTCATCATCATTTTCATTAAAATCATCGTCATCATCATCGTCATCCCCAACATAAGAAACTGGTGTTTCAACTCTGGAGCCACTGTATTGAGATCCATTGGAACTTGTAGCCAACATCCCATCTCCACCATTGGAAAAGTCACTGAAAAATAAAAAAAAAAGGCAGTTGGCATTGCTTAATGATCTCTCCCGTATCTAGTCCATTCCTTTAATGAATCTGCCACTGTCACTTTATAAACTGCCTTTAATGTACATCCAAGTTGTCTCCAAAAAGCTGAAATACTCTCCAATTATTTTGAAGTGGTTCTTACTAGGTTTCTTCCTTTAGGTTTAATATAAAGATTAAACCTTTTCACAGGCACTTTGTTTTTCAGGTTTCTTCTAAAGTACATTTAGTGTTAAGGCTACACAGCTAAGCTCTTTAGTATTTTTATGTAGCCCTGGACACTTGCAAGTGAATCATTTCTTTCAGAATCACTAATCTTGATTCAAAGACCTTGAAAACTGAGGAATTAATAGCTTTTCCTTAACTCCTTGATATGACATAGCAAATGTTATGTGCTGTATTTTTAATCTGAAATTGTTTTCTTCTCATTGTGCAGTATTTTATTTTAATAGAACAAGAAAATTCCTGCCTCCATTATTACTTGCTATTCTGCCAATCTATTTAAATTGTTGACTTTCCAAATACTTTGATAAACTATTAAACTTGGCCACAAATTCTTGAACAAATTTTTTTTAAAAAATCATAAAAATAGTATCTCCCTTGAAAAACATTCATCATTAAAGAAAAACCTTTCAAAAATATGTTTGCTGGTAATTTTTTAAATGCTAATCCAACTAATGCACATATTCAATCATGCACACTCGTTGCTGTATGGAGCTAATTCAATGGTCTATCATCATGCAGGATGAAATTGCAGGGGTACACCCTAGAAGCTCACAGGAAAAACATATTGAGTAAGATACTTCCAAGAACTTCTGTTGTTCTGCACACTTATTCAGCAGCAAGATACACAGGTATCTGTCTAGGTGTAGTCAGATGACTTATAACAGGTTTGCCATAATTATCTGCAAAAGCAATTTCAAAAGCAAAGAAAAAACAACAACAAAAAGATAATTCTTGTGTTTCTGTAAACTTTGAAAATACAACCCCAAAATCCATTCTCCTCTCTTTTTGATAAAAATAGAGCTGGATTTCATAACTGGAGTATCCTAGTAAGTAAGACAAAGAAACTGGGATGAAGGTATTGGTAGCAGCATCTCCAGTCTTCTGCAGACTTTCTTTAGAGACCTTGTTAAACAAACGTACAGCCTTTATTTGCCTTGGCAGCACAACTTGTATTGCCATGAATATTCATATATGTCCTATAATTAAGCACAATTTGTCACTGCCCTTTTCCAAACTCCTAAGAAATGGAAATGGTAGAAGTTCTTGTGCTCTCACCAAGATAATGAACCCCACTCAGCCTCTGGTCTTCTATTGGTCTCTGGCTAAGAGTGGCCTATTTAAACTTCAAAGTCTTAAATACACATGGGGCTCTTTTTCACTACATGATGCTCATTACCACAGAAAGAAACTTAGTGAAAACAGTAGATTTTAGGTACTGTTCAGCATCTCTAAAGATATTTTGGCAGAATTCTCACTCAGGCTTCAGTTCCCTTGCACAAAACATGCAGAACTTAATTCAAGCATTTGTTAAGACTGTCAAACATTTCAAAGATCATAGAATCAATTAGGTTAGAAAAGACCTCAGAGATCACAGAATCCAACTGCTGAATATTTGACTCATTTTACAACCTTGTGGAGCTCACAGAAGGACATCTTTTTGATTAATACAGCTACAAGAAACTAGTGAGTAACAAAGATAAATACTAGTTATGGTTTATCACACTACCAGCTTCTGATGGCTGTTTAAAACCCAAAGACCAAAATCTTTTTTTAAGTTAGACACTAATGAATGACCAAGGAGTAATCTTTCCAATATCGTGTCTTTAGAGAAGTATCTGTTTTCTTCTAACAAACAAAAAACACATTCAAGATTAACACCAGTCTAACACCTTTCCACTATACAGGAAAGGATTTCTTTAATGACACTGCTAAGAAGCACCACAGAAGTGATGTCTGAGAATAAACTTACAACACATATCCGTAGCACATTTAATCAAAATAGAACTTGTTTCATGAAGCATTTAATATCCAAGTTTCTTTGATGATCACAGATTTTAAAAACTAATTGAAAATTTCATCTCACCTGGCTGAAAATCTTGTGCCGTTTGATGCAGAACCTGATGAAGATGTGACATATACACTGCTGATTGATCCCTGAGCCATTTCTGTAAAACAAACGACATGCACTTCAGGAATACCTCCAAACACATCCATCTAATTCAGTGGAAATGCTTAATCCTTTTAGTCCAGAAAAAGAGTCTTGCAGCCCAAACAACAAAACATACTGATGTACTATATCCAAAATAGCATAATTTTAAAAAACGCTAGTGGCAACAAGAACATTTCAAAATACATTTAAAAAACGCATTTATTTTGAAGTGAGACAGATGACTTCTGTATTCATCATGTGCTTGCACTTACTACCTTTCGCCTCTGCAAGTGAATCAAGCATAAATACTGTCCTCTTAAAGGAATTACACACTGCAAAGATATCAGTCACTATGTCATTTGCTCCCGAAGGTACACTAAAAAGCAGATAAATTTGAGAACTTGACAGAAATCTTTACCACAAACCACTGGAAATTAACTGATCTAAGGTATTTTCATGTTTTTTCTTAGAGTCCTATATTAAGGAGGAAAACAAAACAACTCTTTTTGGAGTAACTAACCTGTCACATATGGTTCCAGAGCTTTAGGAACCAAACTCCTTGCAATTTTTAGGTCCTCTGCTGAACAGCTTCCAGATTCTAGCCCGCAAGCCATTCCCATTCGTTTTAGTACTTCTATATCATCATGAATTTCAAAAGTATTGTCAAAATTAAATAGATATTCAAACCTGGAGAGGAAAAAAAGTCTCAATTAGCTTCAGTAACTTCATCTACCTTTCCATTTTCAGCAATTGCAGCATTTCAAAAGCTTTACACACAGTGTTAAGTGTGTGATACATCACATTAAGCAATCAAATTTTTCAAGAATTATGTATTTGCTCGTGACTGCTTACATTCAGTTTTTATTTAGCTGATGAAAAATATAGCTTTTTGAACCAAAAGTAGAGAACAGCAGTCCTGAAAGCGAAATCAATTTTCAGTTCTACTGGCTGCATTGCATGGTGTTAAAGCCAAAGAAAAACACCACTTGGTTAAGTATGACACAAAATGTCAAGAGACATGCTTAATATCTCTAGATAGCAAGTCTTAAATAAGTTATCAAATGTGAATCAATTAGTCTATTTATTAAAAAATAGCTGCCTGAAGTGCATGTTCTCAATTTACGAAAGGCACAAGTAAATTAAGTTTGTATTTAATTTTTAACAAATCTACATGAACATTTATTTATATGAACTCAGAGCTCCACCAAAAGCCAGACTGGAAAACTTTGTTAGCTTACTTGTCATTTGAAATACTGCAGTCGATCACTGTCTTCTTGCTGGTGTTCACGATAATAAATGGCAAATGGATGACAGAATTGGAAGGTGGAGGTCGGTTTGCCTGCTGTTCTGCTTGACGGTTTCGCTGGACGAGGTTCTTAAAGGCAATTTGCTAGAAAAAGCAACAGCAATATCAAAGTATGAATGAAGCTTTTAGGATCATATTAACGAAATCCCTCAGATGAAGAATTCCAGCAATGGTTGCAGCAAGTAAATGCAGAAAAGGACAGAGAGTGTTTACCATATTCCTGCATGGTTAGATGCAAGAAGAATCACTGATCATAGTATTAAAAAAGACAATACAGTAAAACTTTACTGAGAAAAAAAAGGAGCATTCTACTAACTACATCAGGACAGTTCCTTGGACAGATCCCTGACAGAATGGAGAGATAACAATGATTGCAAAAATAAATTTTCATATAGCATCCTATTTCCCCTCCATTTACTCTTCCCTACTAGCTACTGCACTTCAGAAAGTACACAAATACATCTGAATGTTAATACTGAAATGAATTATATGCTAAAAAAGTTAATGTTTTGGATTTAAGTATCTGGCATTAGGTTCCTGAATTACCCGTTTAAGATTAGTGACTTTAAAATCTTACCAAAATTGTTTTTTACAATGGAATGTTCCCATTTTAAAAATTAGCAATATGAGTAATTAAAAACCATTGAAACTCAAGTTATAAATCTTACAGTAAGCTACTGAACAAAGAAAAAGTATTTTTCTGGTCATGAAATCAAATGAAATAAACAAGAATTAAGATCAAAATCCAAAGCCAACACAGAGACTGATGAAAATCAGGCAGCTGTCCCACAGCTGTCTGTACTTTTTTTCTGCATCCCTGAGATTCTCATTCCTACTGTGTTGGTAATGCAGGTACCAAGGGATACGCTTCAGTGGACCAGCAGCACAGTGACTTGGGAAATAGACTATTGCTTCCCTGAGTGCAGTAGGGGAAATCTGGGAAGGAGTTCAGCCACTGTTTCACAGCGGTCAAGCCACTTACACATCAGTAGCAGCGAGTCTCTAGAGAGGCACAATGCAGAGCATTGTGACAGACAACCTCTCCAGTCACATAATTTTATCTATGGATGCTAACATCAAAGAAAATTTTACATACAAGAGCCAAATTGGAAAATTCAGAGGGTACAGAATGAAATACTGCTCCTATCAGCATAAGCCATGTTTAAACATACTTGAAACTCCAAACAAATTCATCATAACTGATGGTAAGTTGATTCCTTCCTCAATAGCAATGGCCAACAGCATGGTCCCAGCTCAACTACAGCATTAAATAAAAACTTATCCATACACCTTATCCTGAAATTCACCTCTAGTCTTCCTAGAAGTTTCCCATCCCTCAGACTGGGATAAAAAAAGAGGAATACAGATATAAGTTACCTTGCCCTATAGACAAGAGTACCTTGACTGTACCTGTAGAATGAGTTCTTGTAGTTGAGACTGTTTTTGCTTTATTCTTTCAATTCTTCTCTGTTTCTCCACCTTAAGACAGAAAAAAAGGACTGGTCAGTTTGTTGGTTTTAAGTAGCATTTTATGCCAACATTTTTTGCCTTTAAAATCATTTCAATACCAGAGAATTGGAAGTAGGAGATCTCATTGATGCCTTGAGTGGCTAACTAGAAACAGAGACTAGACAGGAGTAAGGGAATAAAGGTAGGTATTTATTTGAAAGGCCTTCAAAGGTAAACTGTGGGGAGCCAAAGGCTACATTCAAAACGGACCCCAAGATGGACGACAAGTCACGAGTTCTTCACCCTTTTATAAGTTTGGTTCATTTGCATAGCAGCATAAATTCACCAATTAAAACTTTAGCTAATGATGCAACTTCTTGAATTTCTCCATCTCTCTAGGGGCCCTAGTTTACACCTTTTGGGTCTAGGACAATCTGAGTGTCCTTGAATAGCAAGCTCAGAGAAGCTTTGTTGTGTCTATCTGGCCTAAGAAAGCAGCTAACGAGCTACAAGAAACTTCAGAGTTACACACTAGGCAACATAGGATTTGAAAAATATAAAAATTAAAACCTAAGGCATCATCATCAATCAATCATTAATGTTCTACACATAATTTAGAGACTTAACTATCAAGACACACCAGTACTACTTACAGAAACTAACAAAAAGCAGAGTTAGAACCCTGGGGAATAAAATACTACAGCCTGTGAAGACGATAAAAACATCTTTGCAAACAGAAGTTATGCCTCAAGGGGTTATTCGAATTCTCTCAAAGAGGCAAAGGTAGACAAGAAAGATCTACTTGATGTAGAGCCTATTGACATTGGAGGTACTGGACGTATTGGAGAAGAGCCATCAAAGATACTTAAAGACATGAAGCTGTTATGGAGCCCAAGGTTAAGGCCTCACAGTAATTAATATGTACTAAATAATAACAAAAAAGGTAAGAGACAAAAAGCTAGCAAATAGACAGCTTTCTCAGTGGAAGAAGCTCCCCAGCAGATTCCCATGACGATTCAAGTGACAGACTGTTACTCAAACAATCAGATTAAGTTGACAAGGTTACAGAATCTGCTGGCAATGCTGGCTTACCTGGCACAGTAAAAAGAGAGTTTGTCATAAAGTAAACTTAAAGTGTCTTGTAGCACTTAGTGATTACATCATCTACATTATTTCTGGTAAATATAGTGTAGTATGTGTGAGAAAACAATCTAATCCATGTATACCTTAGAAATAAAATTACATTCAGTAGAGATATTACACTCTCTGCAAAATCCATCAGCTCAGTATACTATGACAGCCAAAAATTTGAATTATTAGGTAAGAAACAGAACCAAACAGAAATTATCACTACATTACTCTATGAAGCAGAATGTTTACATCTTGAATTATGTAGGTCTGATGGTCCTTTTTCAAGACAAGCCTATGAAAGAGCAATCAGGATCATCAATGATACAGAACAGACTCCACGCAAGAGAATAATGAATAAATTAGGACTCTACTGAAAGGAGAATGAAATAATGGGGGAGAACATGAGAGATCCCTATAAAACAATGAATAGGATGGAGAAAGTGAATAAGGAATGACTAGATCACCATCCCTTACAATTAAAAAAAATATTCGGCGGCTATCAACTAAATGTAGTATCTTCAACACCAAACCCAAGGTATTTCATAAGAAGCTTCTCATGCACCTGAGACTCACTGCCACAAATGATCCAATATTAAAAGCAAACATTGAAAAAAGAGTAAAAATTTGTGGAAGAAATATTGAGGGCTATTAAATAGAAAGATAATGTATCTGCCTCAATTATGCCTGAACCACAAAGTTACCAAAGAAAACATCACTAAATACCTTCTCTCATCACTTACAGAATAGATAGGGTTGGAAGGGACTACTGGAGGTTATCTATTCCAACCTCCCTGCTCATGGAGTGTCCCCCCAAGCAAGTAATTCAGGATTGTGTCCAGACGGCTTTTGAGTATCTCCAGGGAAGGAGTCTCCAGAATCTCTCTGGGCAATCTATTCCAGTGCTCAGGCAAACACACCGTAAAGTTCTTCCTCACGTTCAGGTGGAACTTCCTGAGCATCAGCTTCTGCCTGTTGCCTCTTGTCCTACTGCTTGGCACCACTGAGAAGTGCTTGGATCCATCCTCTGACACCTCCTGTCAGATACTGATAGAGAGTGATGAGGTCCCCTCTCAGCACTCCAGATGTGTCTCACCAGGGCTGAGCAGAGGGGCAGGATCACTCCGCTTGACCTTCTGGCAATGCTCTTTCTGATGCACACCAGGACACCACTGGCCTTCTTGGCCACAAGGACACTGCTGGCTCATGGACAGCTTGTTTTCCACCAGGACCCCCAGGCCCTTCCCCACAGAGCTGCTTCCCAACAGGTTGCCCCCAACTTGTACAGGTGCACAGGGCTGTTCTTCCCCACATGCCTGCATTTGCCTTTGCTGAATTTCATACCTTTCTTCTCTGCCCTCCTCTCCAACCTGTCACAGTCCTTCTGAAGGGCTGCACTAACTCCGGGGTATCAGCCACTCTTCCCAGCATGGTACTGTCACTGAACTTGCTGAGGAGGCATCTGCCCCTTCATCTAAGCCATTGATGCATAAGTTAAACAATTCTGGACCCAGCACTGACCCAGGGGGGACACCAGTTACAGGTCTCCAACCAGAATCTGTGCCACCAGTCACAACCCTCTGACATTGTCATTCATCCAGTTCTCAATTCACCTCACTATCCACTCGTCCAGACCACACTCCCTGAGCTTGCTTATGAGGATATAGTGGGAGACAGTGTCAAAAGCCTTGCTGAAGCCCAGGTAGACAACATCCACTGCTCTCCCCTCCTCTACCCAGTCTGTCATCCCATCACAGAAGGCAATCTGTGGTTGGTTAAGCACAATTTGCCTTTGGTGACTCCACAATGACTACTCCTGACCACTTTCTTGTCCTCCACATATATACAGATAGCCTCCCAGGATGGACCATTCCATCAGATTCCCAGGGATTGTGAGCCTGACTGGCCTGTAGTTCCCCAGGTTCTACTCTTCCTCCTTCCTAGGTAACTGCTAGTGCCAGCCAAGATCCTGAATAGACAGATTGCTGGCCCTAAAAACAACTTATTTTCTTAGATCCTTAAAATGTGCAACTAGCAAGGAAACGACTCAAGTTAAAAATCCACATGAATGCAGTTTTCCGTTTGGTTTTGATGAAAAACAAACACTCCCCTACCCCTCAAGTGTACACAGTTGAAAAAACAAAAGATGTAAAATGGCATGATGCTATATTAAAAAAAAAATTTAAAATGATAGATCAAGTCTTACAGTTCAGCTTTAGGAAATAAGCCAAATAACTGCATCCCTCCAAAAAACAAAACTCACTGAAATATTTTTTTATCACATACAAGTAAACTACACTGCCTTACAGACTACTTAAAGACACAAATCTTATTAATTGCCCCACACCCTCTGTTTTTGATTATCAGGATACATTTTACCAAATCTAATATTCTAATTTACAGACAAAGGACAAGTTTAAGAATATTTAAAAAAATAAATAGTCAATGAGGAAGCCCTCAAACTCCTATGTTCCTTATAAACTATTTGGCTTGATTTTCAACAGTGTTAAAGGTGAAACTAAACAGTATCGGATAGAATAGCAAAATAAACTTTATTAGGCGTGACAGTTGTACAAATTAATCATTAGCCTTCAGAAAGTCACTGTATTACACTTGTGGCTTAATTACTCAATGGTTAACAGAACTCTTTCCTCCTCTTGTGACAGCCAATTAGCAGTTCTCACTTTCTTTTAATCGCAAGATATCACTGTTCCCATCTTAAATGCATGAACCTTCACTGTGCATTATTACATTCTAAGTTGCTCTTTTACTTCAGTACTAATATTATCCTACTCTTCTTTAGGACATTATCAGTCGTGACATCAAATCCAGCTGGATGAGCCTGCCTTTTTTTTTGCTCCAACATTGCTGGCAATGCCATACTTTGTGAGACAGATCCAAGGAGATCTACTTTTAAAATCCCCCCAGTTAGCTGGTTCTCTGTTCAGCACACAGCATTGTCATCTTGGAACCACTTCACCTTCCATACTCACCCTATTAATTATGCCCCAATTATCACTCTCTTAACTAATAATTTTCACTTGGGATGATATTCAAAGAAATCTCAATTCATGATTAGACACCCTGTATTTACTTTATCTAGATAGCAATTACAGTATTAAATGAAAAATCAATTATCAGTATCAAACAAAAATTAGAATTATCCCTTTGTAGATAAGGCTCCAGAACACTTTTGTTCCACTTTACCCCTCACTTTGGCAGCTTCTACATTGATTTTTTTTTAGTCCTGCTGAAGGAAATTTAGACTTATTAAGAATAAATACAAAGCCTCATTCAGTTCTGATAAAGTGAATTTACTTCAGTAAACCTTACTTACCTTTATTATTCTGCACATCTCAGCATAGTAAAAAAATCCTGTCAGAACTTATGAATCTCTTTCAGTATAAAGCATTTCACTTCTTCCCCAAGACATGCAATAAGAAAGTCTGACATATTCACGTAAGAGAATCGTCACAAAAAGCTAAGAGCTGCAGCAATGGAGATGCCTGTATGAACTGACCTACATGCAATATCTATCATCACAGATCTATTATCTGTTTGGCATCTGGAGAAAACAGATCTTCCTGACTCCTGAGCACCACTACTGCAATGTTGGAAATACACATTAATGTTTGACTACCTTCCACTCAGAACCATTCCACATGTAAAAGCTATATTTGACACAGAAGAATTAAACAAAGACACATTTGAACAATCCGGATGTTGAAGAGTTTTTGTTCAGTACACACAAAAAAATAAAAACAGTCTAAGAGGACCATACTATTCTATGTTGCGATCTCAGAAGATTATAGGCACATATTGTATCAGAACATATTAAAGCTGTAAACATTTACTCAAACACAAAGCCATTGTGAACTTCCAAATGCATATACCTCCAAATTCTGACATTCCTGAGCCGAGTTAGTAGGTAGACCAATCCATTTGATTTCCTTCTTCTCCTTAGAGATAATGTTCATGGCCATAAGGACATTTAAGGCATCATAGACACGTCGTCTAATATTCTTCTGGTCATAAGCCTGCTGTAGACATAGTGCATTAATCAAATATATACCTGTGTCAAAAATATTTGAAAATAAACATATTACAGCAAATGCGTAAACTCAGTTAATGTCTGAACTGTTTCATTTAGCAGTAGGAAAAACAGATAAATCTCAAAAGAAATTTCTCTTCCCCCATTCAGTTCACATGTAATTGACTTCCCATATACTTACTGATTCATTTGGTGAAATGTGATTATCAGTGGTAGTGAATTCTGCAACCAACTCGTCTGCCACCTCATTGTATGAGGTGGTTCCTTTTCTTTGTACCTTCTCACAAACCTTCATAGAGAAATGACGTAAACCCTTGCCATTCTTCTCGCCTTTTTTGTTCCGCTTCCTAAATATATGTATAATATATATTTTAAGAAGATTTGAATTTTGGAATATTTGATGTCTCTTTTTCAAATACAGGCACACTGCTGTAAAAAACCCAAGCCTTCCCTTTTCTTCTGCTTCTTATCCCTTCCCAACATTTCTCCTACATTTTTTCCCCTACAATTTACAATATTTATAAACAATTCTAGTATCTTGATGCTGAAACACAATACAAATTTATTCTTTCGCCAACTTTGCTAGCTCCAATAGGATCACAAAATCATAGAATAGTTTGGGTTGGAAGGGATCTTTAAAGGTCATCTAGTCCAACCCCCCTGCACTGAGCCAGAGTATCTTCAATTCAGTGAGGTTGCCCTAACCTCTATCCGACCTGGCCTGAAATGTTTCCAGTAGCAGACAATAAATTAACAACAGGAATATTCCTTGAAGAAGCCAATAATGAAAACCTTCCAAACTTTAAGATAAGAAGAGATAAGGAGATAATTACTAAAACATGAAAACTGAATCAGAGGAGAGAACTTTTTTGTCCTTTTAAAATTTTTTTATTTTTAATTTAAAGTAGCACATAGATTGAGCATTTTCTATGCAATTTGATACTGATACTGACTGAACAGACAAAGTCCGGTATTGGTTGAACTCACTAAACATTACACTATTACTATAACACAGATTTGAAGTTATACAGTATATGAAATTGCTATTAGAAGTTCAAAGTTACAAGATACAAGCAGTATAACAAAGTTTTCTGCTTTGCAAAGTTTTTTAAATAAAAAGTTCCTTGTAACTAGAGGAAAAATACAAGTATCAACAAAATTAGTTTCAGCAAGGGGAAGTCTCAACTCTTACATCTCATTTCACTGTATAATTCCAAAGCAGAAATCTATTTATATGGAACAGGCCACTGATAATAAATCTAGTCTTAAAGCAACTACATTTAACAAGATGCCCTTAAAACAAGCTTGCATGAAAAAAACACATCAAAAGAATGTATTCCTTGTATTTAATACTTTTTCCCAAAAAGGACTACATTCTTATTTCAAATGATACTCTGAGATACCCTTGTTCAATCAGAAATATACTGTATTTCTCTGAAAATACACCAGCATAAGAGAACTCATAGAATGAAGTCAGCAAATTCCTGTGTCCTTTTAGGAGCCAAATTCTCTAAATGTTAGTAATGTCAAAATATCTATCAGAGTTTAGAGAAAATATCCTGCATTCTTTTACAAGAAATGAAGAGGTACTCCTTACTGTGTGACTACTCCCTATTTTAGTACAATAGACTTCAGTGGTGAAGTGCTCTTGATGAAAAGGTAAACAGACTTTCCCGCACTGCTACCCTGAGGAGAACACACACTATCACAACATTTAAAACAGAAATTCCAACGATTTATTAACCCTTTCTAGCTTTCATTTTGCTCACCCAGCAGACCACGGCGAAGAATCTCCAGTCTGGTTCTGTGATGCAAAATGTGTGTTAGGTGTATGTGGGCTTCCTACCAGGATAGTATTTTGCGCTGAAGGTCTCTGAGGTGTACCGATAACCTACAGTAAAGATAAAGTAATTTGGAAATTGGTAAGAATTCCAAGATATTCAAGTGACACAATTGCAATAATGCATTATCCAAACACTAGTACTTTTCTCTACATACTTCTCTTAGGTGCATCTAATTTATACACAACAGCATAAAAAACTTCAGACTATGGTTAATATAGTTAGAGCACTCCCTAAGTTATGAGCATTTCTATTTTAACCTCCTTAAATGAGGTTTTCATGCTTGCTGGATTTCTTAACACTTTTCAACATTAACTCAGACAACATCAAAACACACACACTCTCTCTCCCTCCAAGGAAAAGGGGGGAGGGGAAAAAAAACCCCAACCCTACCAAATTATGTATAAGGATGCTGCAATAAATTACAGTTAAAGTATGAACATAAGAAAACCTGAAAATCAGTAAAACCAGAGAGAAAATGCAGAGCTGTTGCAAGAAGCCTCTCTCCCGGTGTCAGCCTCTATCACTAGAGTCAAAACTACTACATTAGAGGTGAGAAAGAATTAGGGTGAACTTTCCTCATCACTGCAGTGAGTGACATCACATTAGGCAAAACCATTCCACTGCAAACATGTTAAGAGCACACACTTGGCTAATCACAGTCTTCCAGCCTCCAGGTGAATGGTCCTGAAGATGTGTTAATTTGATCATAAGTAATAATACATACACTAGCACATAAAACTGTGCCCTCTTAATCTCTGAAGCTAGCTAAACAAAACATCCACTTTTGCAGGTGATGTTTTTTATCTCTGAATTGTTTTAAATGTAACTTTCTAGAAAATATGGATTTAAGGAGAAAAAATGATACCATACAGATTACTCTTTCGTAGAAAGACATGCCTACTTTTATGTTTATCTCCCAGTGGAAACAGTTGGTTGCATCCCTGACAACAGGTAAATGAAAAAAACATCACACAAACCTAAACCCATAACCACCCACAAGCTTGCCATATTTTTGTGCAGCTACATTCTGTCTGAGCAGCAAAACGCAATTTTTCTTCCTTGGGCCAGCTTCAATAGTTTAGCCTCAACAAGAGTAAAATAGAAAAACTGAAAACGGAACATTTCATGTGTGAAAGTTACATACACACTGCCAAAGAGAGTCTAGTGACTGTTAGATGTCCGTGATTTCAGCTGCCTGGAAAGACAAATATTCTCTTTCTCTTATGCCACCTCTCCGAGCAGTTAACTTACAAATTTGTTACATCCACTTCTGACAGCTGAAATATCTTAGGTACTCCTTTCCAGCAGCTTTGTACCATACTTGAAAACTTTCTGTCTCTTATGAAAAGCCAAATAATCTCCTCTATTGCTTTCCATAAACAGAACTTCCAATTGTAGGAAATGGAATTGGGGGTGGGGAATGCTAGCACAGGACACATATGAGTCTGCTCACTTTCTTCCCATGAAAAAAAATACTATCAGTACTGATACCAACTGGTCTGGCTCACCAAATGTCTCCAAAGAGTGTGAAAACCACCCATGTGCTATTCAAGTAAGTAGACTACATGGAGAACTGAAGAAAGCTGTTAGCTAGTTTCTATTCCCTAGGACACAGCGACAGAAGACTGCAAGAGATGATTTAACACCTTGCTTGCAGAGTGTCTCGCTCTCTAATTCCCCAGCTTACGAATTCCATGAGCAGCCCCACCATGGTACCACATCTAGAATTCGTATCACTCTGCAATAAGATGAAAGCCAAACCAGTACAGGGGCAGGGGGGTGAGGAAGAGAGGAATTACAGCTGAAGAAAAAACAAACTGACAGCAGTAAACCCTGGGCCTCTATTGCACTCAGGAGTGTCCTGAAATACTCAACACTACTAAGGAAGAAATGAAGTGTGCATTGTTATCCCCTGGTTTTGATGCTTTTAAGAAAAGATTTTGTATGCCACCTGAAAGAACAATTCAATTTCAACATTTAACCCAAGTACATACACAGTCTCACAATAATGCCCAGAAAGGACGACAGTTGTGCCAGTATGGCCTATGATCTATAAACAGAACACTCTTCTACTGCTGATTATTGATTTTAAATGAAAAGAATGCTTAACTACTCTGAGTTCATTTTTTATGGAATTTATTGACAAAACACCTACTGAAAGAGCAATTTTAGTAATTTAAACTCATTTCCAAGCGCCTACAAGAAAAGTAGTTAAGTCACCATCACTGCTGGAAATACAGCACAGTGAATGATCTGCACTACATTTGTACAGGTGAAGCGGTACAGTTTATAGATTCAGGCAGCCTCAATTACAAAACTCTCCTTAGACGCAGCTTAAGAGATGGGAAAGGCAGATAGGAAACTGCTTTCCTATCAAGAAGAAACCCAAATATAAGACATTCTAGTTCAGATGTTTTACATGTTACAGTTGCTTTCCAGAAGATTGAGACCAATTCTACTCAGATCACCAAATTTTAATTTTGATTACTTCAGGAATTAGTAAAACCTCTGTATTATCTATTGCAGTATAAGATTCTTTGAACCATCTAATTTCATATATGTCACACAAAGCTTGAAATAAGTATTTCAGCAAAAGACTATTTAAATTAAGCACTAAAATAGAGTTCTGTTTTCAATTTTGTTCCACCTAACTCAAATCTCCATAAAAATATACTTCATTTACATTTCCCTATGCCAGATTTCAAAGCAGAATCTGAAAGAGACACTAACTTTAAATGCCAAGACTCACAAAAGACAAAGCCACCTGAATAGTGAGGTAACAATGTTGATTTGACAGTCATCTTTGAATTTCTTTATGCAATACACATTTTTAAAAAACATAAGTCTATTAAAATTAGAAACAACCTTAGATTATCTGCCTGTGACAAGTGATACAGACTACCAGGCTATGTCAGATTTGCAGTATGTGTAAACAATAGTACAAGCAATTTTTAAAAAACCTAAAAAACAAACAAACAAAAACCCCCAAAACAAACAAAAAAAACCCCAACAACCCAAAAAAGCCCACACCCCACAAACAAAGAAACAATTTAAAAAACCTCCCACAGTCCCCTTACCACTTGTTGTGCAATGTTGACATTAGACTGTCCAAATGTTTTTGGCAGGAGCTGTTTTCCAATCGTATTTACTGTAGAAGGATGAACAGCCAATAGAGAAACAACCCCTAAAACAAATACAAGTAGAGAGCTTCAGGTCAGCATATTGTATTATCTTAGCAAATAGTCTCATCTATACTACCAATGCATATTAATGGAAACTAGCACTGAAACACATAGTCTCAACAGAAATGTAGCATTTACACATCCGAAGCAAAAAAAGAAATCAAAATTCACAGTATGTTCTCTCAAACTTTCTTCTGTATAACCTTACAGGTCAGTGATATAATATTAATATGTTTTAATTCCTTGTATTTCAATTCTTCTCTTAAAGCACAGTAATAGAGGCAACCAGCATTTGACAAAGAGCATAAACCTCTCTTCTTCTACTGTTATCCTTCGTAGCTATTGAAATCTTTTTCAGTACCACCCGACAAACATGCCCAATGCCATAGCATATGGCACAGCCTTCTGAGACATGTTGATCTACAGGAGATAAAATTTGGCTGGAACAGGCCTTTCCAAGAGAATATTCCCAACTTTCCTCTAAGTCTCCCCTCCTAGCTGAAGGCAGGGAATTAAAGAACAAACATCTTCAAGAATCCATTATTTCAGAAAAATACATGCAACTCAGCAGACCAACCCTGCAGGAAAGGTTGTGCTCTCCCTGTTCATAACCCACACACAATCAGCACTGGTAGGAAAAGCAAGTCTTAAGCCATGTAAAAGATAAATCAAAAATAATGACCCAGGTATCCCCTAGCAGTTTGATGCTGAATGATATAGTTTAGAGGAAAGAATCCCAAACCCACCAATTCAAAACAAACAAAAAAACCCCCAACCAACAACAAAACAGAGCAAAGAAAAAAGAAGTAACAAAGACTGACTACAGTAAGGAAATAATGGACAAATCATTCTTAAAATACTGGAGACATTTTTTTTGCCAAATCAACTTTCAAGTGGTTGTCAGGTTTAGCAGGTGTTTCTCTGAGATCACTTTTAAAGGGGCCAATGGGGTCAGAAGGACTTGGTACAACTCTCATTCCTCTTTTTCCCATTGTCCAATACAGATGCAATAAATAAGCATTTTTACAAGGGTTGTGTCAGAAGGGCCCTGACTGGTCCTTGATGCCTATCATCCCTCTTTACACATTCAGGAAGTCCACAGGAAGTCTACAGGAAGTTGAGGACAAAGCCCATGCTTTCCAGAAGGCTTGTATTTTCCAGCTACTATTACTATACCATGTCAAAGAGACAGCTTCACATATGAATCTACTGTCAGTGATCAATCCATTCCCAAAGAGGATGCAGCAGCATGTCCTTCTTCCATTATTAACCAGCTTCCCAGTGCTCTTTCAGAAAGTCAGCAGCTATCGAGTTTGTAACATAAGTCTGTTATGCCTTCCTGTCCCATCAAGTACACTCATCACTATCATGACCTGAATTGTGTTTGTTCTTCCTCTCTGCAGAATACAATAAATCAATATAAACTACCCTAGCTAGCAGTGCTTATGTAGCTTCTTCTCAGCTTCCTGGAGGGCTTTTTTTTAAACTTCTCTTCATTGCTTTAAAAAAACCAGTGCAATCTGAAGACTGTATTTCCAGTATAAAACAGGAGTTGTAACTGCTTTCCAAGATTAAGACACCTTATCTATTTGATCATCTTCCCAGAATCACAGAATATTCTGAGTTGGAAGGGACCCACAGGAATCATCAATTCCAACTCTTGAGTGAACGGCCCACAGAGGGATCAAACCCCCAGCCTTGGCATTATGAGCACCATGCTTTAACCAACCTTCCCTTACCTCTGACGGTCCTTGCTGCCCATGCTTTCCAGTTTTCCTGCCCTTTCTTTTGCAGGTGACAGGCATCCATACAGTATTCATGACCAAGGAATGCCATATGTTATTTATATCTCTATAGCTCACTTTCTATTTTATTCCCTGTTCCTTTCCAAGTAATTCTCAAAATTCAATGTGCTTGTTCCCCACCAAACACTGATACCACATCTTCATTAATATAACCTACGATAACTTCAAGATCTTTCCTGGGTGCTAATAGCTCACTAGAGATATTCACTGTACCAAGTTGAGTTTTCATCAATTATTAACCCATGGGAGGACCATCCCATTCTATCATACCTTAGTTTAACAGGCTGATTAAGGACCTTGAAAATCAAATTTTTTTATTATTTTTAAGAAATCCAAGGACATCACTCTGATTAGATAATCCTTATCCACATGGTTGTTGACTCTTTCAAAGCATGACTTTGAAAAGACAATACTGCAGACCCTCCCTTTTTCCCTCCCTCTAGAAAAGCCCTGTTGAAGGCCATTATCACATCTGTCCACACTGTACTGCTTCTCTGTTACACGCTCAGCTGAGCTGCCTAAAAGAAGAGTAACTTACTCATCCGCACTTATCTGAGCCCTTTAGAAACTGGTGCAGGCTATGTGGCTCTCTTTCCTTCTGGTACTGTATCAATTATACACATACTGAGTTACAAGGATAGTTACCATTGCTAGCTCCTTTAAGAATTCAAAGATAGACAATTTTCTAACAATGAGTGCTACCCATCCATGTTATGAATTTTTTCCTAGGACAGCTTCCAAATATACTTCAGTAGGACAATTTCATAAAGAACAATACTGCCTTGAGACCCTCTACAGATGCACTCAAGAGACTTAATTATTCTGGTATGTTTAAAAATGAAGTAATTCTTTATGCTATCATGTTGTTTATTAAAAAATTTTACGCAGTCAACAAAGACAAAAATGTTGTGATGATGTAAGTTGACACAAGTGCAGAGGTCGGGGTCAGTGGTTAGGAAGCAGATGCTCAGGAAAGCACCAAGGGGCCTGGGCAACATTAAGCTGTGTGTGACCCAGAAGTGCTCCCCTATGCTAACAAAGACGTAACCACATCCTGGGCTGCAGTTGGACAAGTACAGCAAAAAGTGATTATTCCCTTTTCTTTCAGCACTCCTTACACTGTCCCTGGATGACTCTGTTCAGTTTTGGGGCCCACAGTGCAAGAGAGGCATTAGAGAGGGTGCAGCAGGAATACACCAGTGTGCCTCAGGTACTGGAGTATATCCTGCACAAGGAGAAGCTCAGGGAGCTTGGTGTGTACAGCCTCTGGAAGAGAAGGTTAAGGCAGAGCAAGGGTTGTTATTTGCAGAAATCTAATCACTGCCTTCAACTATTAAATGGAAATTACAGAGGTGACAGGACACAACAAAAGGAAAAGAGGGAACGGTCGCAAGTTGTTGCACAGCAAATTCCAACCAGGGAAAAATGCCAAAGGCAGTGCACAGCAACAGGCTGCATAGGAGGTTCCTTGGTGAGACACAGCAAAACTCAAGAACTGAAGGCTCTGTGTGTCACAGCTGACCCTGGTTTGAAGGTAATTTATTAGACTGCCTCCAGACTCCTGTCATTATTAATTTAATTTTCTGAACAGAAATAGCTATCTTGCAACTAAAACATCCATGTGAAGGGAAGAGCACACACCGTGTTTCTTTAAATTTTTTAATTACATTAACATTTCCAGTGGTGCTGTGCCAGAGTTAATTCATGCAACTGAACCAACCTGGCTCTATACAGAAACTACAAGGTTCATCTTTCTGTACAGCACAAACTGATTGGCAAGGAAACATAAATGTAAGTTAAATAATAGCAACATGAGCTTCACAGTCCAAAGCAAAGTCAAAGTCAACTTATAAAAGCTATCATACAAAATACGAAAAGAGTATAACTGCTTAATTATACAGAAAAAAAGAATTTTTTTAAAAGGATATTTTCAATGTCTCTGTCCAAGTGCATTCTATTTTCTCATTTGCCTCACACGTAAACATTTTTTTCATACTCATCTGCATTTTCAAAGGCTCATAATATGTGGGGGCTTTTTGTTCGTTAAGTACAAGCAGAAGTAATTGTATCAACTTAGATCTGCAAGTGTCTGACAGCTCAGTTTCTCAAACAAATCTTACTAATTTCTTAATTACTGTTACTCAGCAATCACTGCAATCTCAATAATCCTGTACTTTGCAGACAACATACAGTGTACATAACAGCACATAAAAATTAAAACCACAAGTTTACAAACAGTTTTGCTGGCATCAGCTCTGCTTCCTTTTCAAAAAAATTACTAATACTGCTAGTTCTGACACATCTTTTTTTCCCCCTAAAGACTTTGAGAACCACAGGAAAATGCCACGTAAAGCAGAAAAAACAATGTATACGGAAGGATATTACTACTACTACTACTTACATTCTCAGCGTCCCAAGTGTTTGGAAAACTACTTTTAGTAACTTATAAGCAATCATTAAACCTAAAGGGAAGTAGAACTCCACCAATATGATGTTCCAGAAAACCTCCAAATACAAGATAATGATGCAGGTGGAAGCAAGGAGCAATGGCATAAAAAACTTGCATATCAAAAGAAGCAGCACTCTTTAACTAAACCTGTTATTTATCTGTCTACAAACAAGTAAGTGCTCTCTTTGTTACTGGTTAACTGGACCTTTGCTTGCATATAACAACAAACCAAAGAGTTTTACCAAAAAGAAAGAATCCATTGCAGAAATTTGGCACTTTAAAGGACTAGTGATACAGTTAAGAACATTTTAAATAACTTAAGATGTCACAGAAAAAAGACACAGTACACCTAAAATCAAAGAAATGAGTGCCTTCTGCAGACAATGAGGTAAATCTTCTGAGAAACTGACTGCTCCAGTTCTTGAAACAGTAGTGACTTTCAATTTGGTGTTCAGGTTAGAGAGGATGGGCTGAGGTATTCCTTGCCTCAGGAGCAGAAATCCCATTCATTCTAGATGCTGTACCTTTTTCTGAAGTAATCTGCCTTTATGTTTTCTTTACTTGTGAAAAAGAGAGCAGTCAACAGAAAAGCAACTCCATTCCCTCATAATGCAGTCTCCAACAATTTAGGTTTTGTCAGACAACAGAGGTGACAATTATATCCTGGGAGCTGATTCCTCAGATGTCACTCCCGTGATGTTGCAGTTGTTAACATTTTTGTCACAAACATCATAGATATTTTATGTTATTTTATTAGTCAGTTACATGCTAACTTTCAGAAAACACTGAATTCTTTTTGAGGGTATCTGTGTGACAACACACAGATGATTGTCTCCAGTTGTGTGCCAAGTCAAGTAAAAGCACCTGTACTTACTGAACAAGCCACATCACTGCGTTAAGACAACAAACATGCCTATACAGCAATTCGGAGCTTTTGTACAGACATCCATCTCTCCCAGTCTGTAGTACTCATTAATTGCTTACATCAACTCAGACTTCTATGTGATTCTCACCATCCTTAGATACGACTAATAATAGTTCAGATATTACAAGCCAGTTTTTCCAAATCTGTGTTGAAATAAACTGGGGTTTACTTTTAGACTTTACAAAATACCATTTCTACTTCCAGCAAGTTTTATTTCCTTAGCTTGACTTAGACAATAATAACTGGATTTACCTCAGCTGCAGTAATACATATGCATTTTATAACCAATTTCAAGCATGTATCTGTTTGCTGAAGCATAATTCATGGGTTTTGAAATTGATCCCTGGTTCTATTCCAGAGGAACAATTCCAGTCACTGTTAAAAATCAGGGAGTATGAATTTGCAAGTAAAAGTAACAATAACACTACACTGCAAGTTTCTTGTCATATAAATAAAAAGAACAAAACAATCTTATAGTTAGGCAGTGTTGAAATATGAGTCTAAACACACCTTAAAATGTTACATATTTGACTTTGATTTTTTCAAATATGAAATGTAACTATAATTAGCCTATAAAATGTGAAACCTTGTTTTAAAGTGTAAGTGGTGAAAGGAGCTAGAGACATACCTTACAAGCATTTTCTGGTTACATACCAATAATGCCACCTACTGGCAATAAGAGGAGATTCAAATTTTCTTTCTGAGTAATTTTTAAACTAAGACCTTTAATTTCAAAACAGTATTAATACCACTGGTTACCTTTTCCCTCACACCCATCTGAAGCAAATAATTTCTTTCATCCAAATTTCCCCACAAGTGAGGGGCAGGAATAGAACTGAATAGTGGTTCTAGCTAATACTTAAATATCAACACTAATCTGAATATGGCAAGGACCAGAATGTGGTGGTTTTCTCCAAAATGTAACCTCTAGGAACAGCAAAATTTCTTGGTTTCTAAAATTCACTGCCAAATACCAAAAGAAAACAGAAACTCATGAGGAAGTTTTACTAGTTCAGCCCCTATTAAAAATTCTTTCTATCCTTCCAAACCTTATGTATTTGCTAACTCTCAAAATTAATTAGCCAGTTGAAAACCACCTTCCCGGTTACCAAGTAAAACAAACCTTTCACAGTAACACTGTTTTTTCAGGGCTATATGGAGTGTTACTCTCCAGTAATGGAAATACACAGGGGTATCAGAAAACATAGGCAAATTTACAGGCAACCTTTTCTGGAGGTTGCACAAGCACTGGAAAAAACTCAAGTTGCCATCTCATTTCTACCACATATAGGTTGATACCTCTTTATTTCACACTAAAGATGGTTTTGAAGAAATAAATTTTTAGAGCATTTTCTAGAACAGTATTTTATGTGCATGACTAATTTATTCAAAATTGCATGCATTACTCATTATAAACAAAACCTTGTGGGGTTGTCGTTTGGGTTTCTGGGGCTTGTTGCATTTTTGTTTCGGGGTTCTTTACATGCTGTTTTCTCCTCTTAAAATAAATAAAGTCAGTCTCTGCTTTAAAACAAAAATCCTAATCTGGAGTTCACGGCTGAGACCAGTCTCTCCAAAATGAGCTACTGGAAGCATGTCCCCATTTGCTGAAGTAAAAAGATTGTCTACATTGGTAACCTGTTTCTGACAGTGGACATTAGTGAACAGTCAGAGAATGAATGTATGGACAGGACTTGCATACAGAGATTATTCTCTAACATACCCTCTCTCTCTCAGATTCCAAAACTTCAGGACTTTTTGTGCAAGAGGTTGTTCAGCACAACTGTTCAGCAAGATGGTGATGTCCCTTCTTCATTATTCATCTAAGAAACAACAGCAACATACCCTACCACCAAAACTCGAGTCTGAAAAGAACTTATTCAGTTACCATATTTCTGCCTGTGCAGATTAGAAATTTACAGAAGTTCATTCACAGCCTGTTCTGAAAGCATAGCAACAAAGCTGTTCAGGCTGTGAGAATTTTTACATCATAACCTGTTTTGGCCAGGAAAGTCAAGCTTTGCTTATCTTTCATAGTTGACTCATATACCTACCACTTAGTCACATACCTTATAGACTGCTGACAACGATGTTACGGAACCACTTCAGTAACAATATTCTGCTCTTTCTCTTTAACCTTGTTTTTGTAAGCATGTCCTTATGACCCAGCACACAAGTCATTTTTTGTCCTGTACCATCCCCCTAAAACCTTTATTCCTCTGACGGCTGAACTCCTCCTCCTTTCACATCTGGCTAGCAACAAGTAGAAACTGAAGCAAGTAATAGATTTATTTTTGAATTTTCATTCTTAATTCACTGAGTCTCAAAGTTGGACTTTTCCAAAACAATGATGAAATGCACCGTCTGGTATTACTAGTCCAATGACCTTGAGTGCTGTAGGAGCATAAGAAGAATGAACTTCAAAAAGTAGCCAGGCTCCTGCACTCTCCCTCAAGAGCCTGCCCAATTACTGTTGTCAAGGGCAGCAGACTGGGCTAAACAAACCACTCATCTGACACAGTAGGGAGACTCGATCCCATAACCAGTATCAATCATGCAATGTACTCTTGATCTCTTCTTGTGATTGACTTGCAACTTCCAGAAAAGACTCCTTCCTTTCAAGAAATACGAATCCAAAGGGGAAGGTGGAGAAAAAGCAAAACAAAACAAAAAACCCAAACAAACAAACAAAACCACCAAGAAAACCTTTTAATGACAACTACCAGAGAACATGAAGATTTTTTCCCTAACTGCCTTCAACTGATCCTAAAAAGTATACCAGATACACTTCTGCTACCCTATGGAAAACTTACTCCATGACTGTTCTGGACTGAATCCTCTCCATTGTGAAATTAAGAGAAATTTTGCACAGATTTAAAGAAATAGCAGAAGACAGCACTTTGTTGATATAATGGCATGCAATGCAGACAGCTACTTTTGGAGATAGCGTAGTGCTTTTGTGTATAGTTGTCAATGTCAACATTTAAAGACTGCACAAAAACCCCTAAAAATTATAAAAAGTGGCAAAAGAAAAAAATACTACTTTAGTGAATAAATTCTGATACATATCTGAGTACTTTAGTGACAAAATACTTGCAACTTTAAGCTCTGATTAAGACTACAGAGCCTGCACCTAAAACACAGACAAGCTAGAGACAAAACACAAACTGATCAAGCCAAAATAAACAGTTGTTTCTTCTCAATATTAAGAATTAGTTGCTGTCTGTTGGCTTCAGAGAACTCCCCTAAAAGCAATGAGATGCAGAAATTGACTGAGGATAGTTCAGTTTGCTGTAACAAAAAACCCGAGTAGAGCTCGACTCTCAAACTGCACAAGTTGCAGGCCTATAATAAACTATTTAATAACTTGAATTTATTTACAAAATTCTATGAGCAATAAAATGCCCCCCAATTTGACCACTTCTACTTTAAAGAGCTATGTAATAATGGAAGAGTCATATTTCCAATTCTTGCTGTCTGGACTGCACTGTTTTGACTAGCTCTCCAGTGACTGTAACAGGGTCTAGACACAGACGCCTATGTGGGTGCAAAATGTACCCTCCTAAAGCATCTACCCCGAAAAAAATGTCAGTTTTACTGCCCACAGGATTAGCACATATGGAACAGCTGTTAAGGATCAGGTACCTACTTGCACACTTCTTTAGCTCAGGGGTGTCTGACTGTGATTACAGATACACACCTGCGCCAGTTAATACGTGTCTTCACTCAACCCTTAGCGCCCTCTCCACAAAATGCAGAACAGGACAGATTAGTTGGATACTCCTCCCCCACTCCGTTTGTAAAGCAATGTATATTTTAGACAATGTATAATCCAAGACAGAGTATAGTGAGATGCAAATAAAATATTTGCTGTACCTAGTGGTGCTGACAGAAATTAAATGGGTTTCCTGAAATGGTGTATAAAATACTAGAGCTGTAATACTAAAGGAGTTCACCTGAACTGGACTAGAGGTTCATCTGAGAGTACTAGAGTACTGCAACAACGCTTAAAGCCAGTAGATTAGTCAAAAGTAAGGCTTACAGACATTAAGTAGATGACTGTCCTAATATAAATTTCACCCTACTTCGTATGGCCTACCAAAGCACACACAGGAATAAAGCAGACTGTCATTATTTGGAAGTAACAACAAAGGAAAATGGCCATTTCGCCAAAATATATTGAGATGCCTATGAACCAAACATGATATTGCATAGAAAAATTACTGATCTCTCTATACAAAAGTGACTGACACTTCACTTGGGAGTCACACATACCATTCTAGTCACTTGTATTCAAGAAAGTTGATGAAAGCAATCAAAAAGACTCAAAGAGTGACAATAAGGAAAACAGAGGACAAAGAGCACATCTGATGAGCAATCTAGGAAACAGTGGCTAGTTGGCCTGTCAAACTGGTAAAGACTGTTAAGATACTCAATTGTTATTTATAAAGAGTACGGAAACATACTGGAGGAAATTATTAACCTGAGAAACAACTGTCACCAGCAGAATGCATAAACTAACAAGAATATACTTTACTGGAATTACAGAGGAGTTCTACCATCTAACTATGAAAACAGCCCTCCCATAAGAACATACAAAATGTAGTCTTCAAATGTAGCATAATCAGTTTACAGAAGAGGTTACATGGCACAGCTGTCCAGAATTGCAGGCGGCTGGAACTCAGTGTTGCCTCTGTTTTTTCCTCCCAACTACGCTCACTGTGAAAGTGAAGCTCCTAACTCTGCAAATGTTTAGGTACTCTCAGTTTTTGAGCTCACGTATCAAATTAAAGTTCAAATTTATATCCTGTGTTTTATTAAATTGCTTAATGACATTACATTATCATACATGCACAGGCATTATCTGCAAGTCCAAAACAGTTCTGTTCACAATATATTCTGAGATAAGCTTGCAGCAGAGTGGATGCACTATCATAAAAACTGTCATAACCCATTTTAAACTTCTACCCTCCTGCATTTTTTTTCCATTTGCTAAAACAAATTGCCCCAAAGATGTTTCAGAACATCCTGGTCTTTATACTTAAACACAAGCTACACTAAGGAGATCACATATGGGATGACAAACCACCACTGAACTGCACCTCAGGTTTTAAGACAAATATAAACCACAGCAAACCTACAGTTTGCTTACTGATCATATAACTTAAGAAAAACTTTACAAAAACTATGCTAAGAAAGAAGTTTAAAGCCAGTAATATGCATAACAGCTAAAAATCAAGAAATGGAGAGTCTTACTATGAATTGTGTTCTTACCTTTTCCAGGACTTAGGTTTTGGTCTATAAACACCTTAAGCTCTCCATTGGCTTCAATTAGTCCAGCCTGTTAAAGAAAGCAACTTTTATTAAATTTACAAACACAGATGGCCTTTTATTGTTAAAGATGAAAGGTATCTTACCAGAAGCCTCTACCGCTACTACTTTCATTTTGTTACAAATCTGCCACTGTGTACTGTTTGGGGCACAGTACTTGTCAAACTTTAAGGTCTTGATTTCATAAACACCATATTCTTAAAAAGCAAGCAGAAAATCAGTTTACATCTACTTTGCTATTTGTGTCCTAAGCTCTTACAGTGTGTACGCACTGTTTTAACAGACAGCTGAACACCCTTCTAATCTGAACCACTGACTCCTGCAACTACACCTTTCTCTCTGTAGATACTACTCACCTAATACATAAGGTAAAAACATTATAACAGAAACAGCACAGAAGGTGGAGAGTGCCTTGTGCCATTTTAATAGGGAAAAATATCATTAATAAGAAATATCTTGAGCTTTTCAATTACCATTTTTTTAAAGATCAGAATACAAACCTCGTAAGTGAAAAAAGCTATAGGGTGACATGTGGGTTTATAAAGTCATCACCATCCTTCGAGAAAGCTCACAGTAGTGCTTACTTTTCAAAATACTATTAATTTTTGAATAGAGAACAGATGCAGTGATTTCTTTGTATCCGCAAACAAAACAGTTCTGAAAAAAAAAAATGAATAAACACAGGACACACTGTTTCCATTTAGAAACAACAGCAGGAAAGTCACACCTGTACCTAACCACAGTGTAGCCTGTGGTGCTCCAGAGGCTGAAAAGTCCTTTGGCTGCATTTCGCACATGGCAGGTACATGCAGTCTACTGACAACCCTGAGCGAGAATCAAGTGCTTTGCTGTCAGTCAGCAGCAAAGCTTCTCCCTTAAAAGTCTACCTGAAGAGCCCTATTTGCCATCTGCCAGTAGTTTGGGAAAACAAGAAAGCCACTAGATGATGCTGTGGAGCCATTATTATCCAGGTGCATCAGACCAAGGATTTCTTATGAAAGACAAGGAACTTTAAGGAACAAGAAACTTTCTCTCAGTCAGTGGGGGGAGAGAGGGCGGAGAGAAGATGATAGAGCATTGGGGAGAGGCTGGAATTCTGCAGAAGACAAATTTTGCTAAGGGAGGCATAAAGAGCAGTGGCCTGTAATGGCACGGCAGCAATGAGGACCTGGTGGCGCAAAGAAAACGTAAGTGAGCAGACAGTAGAAGTGCTGGATAGAATGAAGAGCCTGTGGCAGTTCTGGCCTCCATGCCCCCCCCCAAAAGTAACACAATAGCATAGTTTTAGGGAGGCTGCAACAACTTTTCAGTTGTTTCAGAACGCTGCCTGTCATCCTTCTTGCCCACAGCAGGGATTTCAAAGATCCACTCGATTAAACAACAGTTTTACCACCCTATTCCCAGGCACCAGAATTCTTTATAAGCCCAACTCTTTATCACACTTAACTACATAATTCAGAAAGGCAACAGACTACATCAGACACTTCCAAAGAAAAAAGTATACTCATCAATATGACACCAGTATTGTGCACAAAGATGTTATTAGAGCTACACTACAGCAACACGACATTCTAGAACACTGGAACCCCATGGAAAACATGAAGAAGAATTTTTGGATAAGTGTTACCTTATACTTCCATTCTACCTAAATTTCACAACAGAAGTGTTAAACCAGACAGGAAGTGCAGTCTCATCGTCATCATTTCTTTAAATGCAGTAGTTAAGTTTGTATTCCACAGTAGAAAGAGGCTTGTACTCAGGATACCTGCAAATTCTCTTTTACATGAGAATAAAAAAAATTCCAGTGAGACTGGAAAAAGCATTTAATATATTGTGGTTTTGATCAGAAAACCACCAAGAAAATGGCTATTTTAATCTGTAATGTTTTTCTTCTAAGCACATGAATTTAATACTTTCGAATTATTAAACCCATTCATTGGTTTGATATGCAAAAGCAAACCTGCACGTCAGTTACAGTGACATTCCAAAACCAAATATTTAAGAGCTGTGATATTCAGCAAATTCAGGTATTAATACAAATCACTATTTCAGTAATTGGAAAATTAAGCAATTCAGTAATCAATTACTTATTGGTCGCTTCCATTTTCTATTTTTTTTTCAATTAGAGCGTCTCCAATGTAATCTTTCCTATTCATTTTAAGTACTCAGCCAACCAACATCATATCATAAACTCATAAACTTCAAATTTTCTTCTGCATAATTAAAGCATACAGTGAAAAAATATTACCCAAAACAACATTCAACTCCAAAAACCATAATTTAATCTAGCATTACAAAGGCTCAGGTTAATGCTACATGCCCTATACCATGCTTTTATGTGACAAAAATTACACAAGTCACTGAAAAACTAGAGAACATTTGGGGAAAACACCGCATTTAATCAATAAAAGAAAACAATTTGCAAAAATCAGAGAATAGCAATCACCGAATAACAAGAAAAACCCCCTCAGGGACCACAATATCAATGAAGAGTATAGAAATGACAGTTCCACCACCCTTCTACTAGTGTCTTACTAAAGGTTCACCTCTAGCAGTTAAAATTGCATATTCAACTCATTCGTAAGCATAGGCCCAGAAGGACTCCAAGAAAGGTATTTGGAAAGAATACTGTGAATCCCACAGCAAAACAGCATCCCCAGCTGCTATTATTCACAGTGAAAACCAATTTCTAGTGAAAATTCTGTTATTCCAGCCCCAGTATGCTCTTCACACTTCCAGATGCACTTTTAATTCTAAGGTTAGCAAAACTTATCACTGGTTGAAGAGACAAGTTTTGGCAAAAGAAAACTGAAAAGCAAAACTTCCATCCCATAAGGAACTCTGGTGTCTTTGTTCTGAAATGGAAACAATAGACAAAACATCTCTCAGTGTGCATTTCGAGGACATTCTCGCTATTTTTCAAGCCACGTTATTTTGGAGGAAGCACCAGGATTACTCCTCTGGGACCTACACAGCATAGCACCCAGAAGAAAGAAAGAAAATAGAGGAAAATGTGACTATAGCTCCCACTGGGTACATTATAGTCGCACCAAAAAAAAAGAAAAAAAAAAATACCCAAAACACCACCATAACCAAAATCTACACACACACACACAAAAATTCACCCAGGAAAAGGTGGAAACCCTGATGGAAAGGTAACCTTCTGTCAGGAAGGGTTTAGACATCTAGGATGAGAAAATACACTTAGTTTTTAGGCCTTATCAAGCTACTTGTAACAAGGTATTTGGAGTCTTACTATTTTCCTTCATATTCTTTTTGTATTCCACATTTTCTTCTTATCTTCTCATGATGCTCAATCTCAAGATGCATTACTTCCTTTGATGGTGATCTTGGGGCTGCTTGAAATAATAATGCTCTTAATATCTGATTTGGAAAGGTTATTAAGTGTGTGCAACTTCACAGTTCAGCAAAGTTTTCCTCTTTGAAGACACATGTTGGCTATGTCTACTTCTCTATGGCTACATAAAGAAACCCCTGAAATCCTAAACAGGCAACAGATAAAGATACAGCCTTTATCCTTGACACACTACAACAAAGCCAACAATGATTTTAAAAAATAGCTTTTGACATCCAATACAGCATCTGAACTGTAATAACTTAGTATCTTCCCACAGATCACTGGAAAGGAGGGTAAATTCCACTGGACAAATTAGTAGATCTGGTAATTTGAACTGCACAAGCTGTTGTGGAGTGGAGATCCCAACCATCACCAAGGTTTGGTTTCAGCTCATTGTTCAGAGCTCCTAAGGAAAAGAAATTAACTGAAGGGCTAAACACATAAAAAAATCAACTAAAGTTAGCTTTGGCCTGCTATGAGATCATCAGCAGTCCTAACGACTGGGATGTCTATTTTTGTTTTGTTTACAAGTGAAAACTGAAAAGCACTACAAGTGCCTTCAGCCTGAAAATCCGTAAACTGCAAAGTATCTTTTTGCTGGGACTGAAGGCAATCTGAAACAAAATTTTCTAAAGATGCAGAGAATTTCAGTCATTAAAAAAATCTCTAGAGACTATGAGAGAATAATTTAGTATCTTACTAACAAGCTACTACTTGCAGTCTCTGAAGTTATGCACGAGAAAATCAACATCCTTACAACAAAAATAAAGTTTCTTCCACAGCTTTCCAGCCTTGCAATTCAATTTGTTAATAAAAATTGGCATCAAATTATTCACTAAACCTTTAAACTAAACAGGAGGATATGCAAGCTGAATTTGAACTAAAGCACAAGGAATCTATAAAAGCAAGAAGTTCATCTGACACAAACAAGACTGAATGAGAACATGTGCTATGTATATCAGATTTAACCCGAGACGCACGTTGTCCCACACTAGTCTAAGTATGGGGAAGAGAAGGGTGCTTTTGTGCCACAGAAATACCTCTTCTACCTTGCTTCCAAGTAATGAGCCCATTTTAAGAACAGTAACCAAAAAAGAGCTGAAAGAAGAGCAAAAAGGGTAGAGATACAAGGAAACAGAGGTACCTGCTACAAGGTTGTTTCTCAGAACAGAAATTTTCAGTTGTTAACAGCAGATTAAGCCCATAGAGCATGGAGGCACAGGACTGGGTTTGACAAGAGATACAGGTGCCAAAGATATAAAAATGGTTAAAGAATGGGAGTCAGAATGGGACAGTCTAATAAAGATTCAATTTTGGGACTGGCTGGGAAAGACACAAAAAAATGAGCTAAAAAATCAGATGGAAGATGGCAGAATCAGGAGTTGAGGTACATGGTAGAGAAACTGTGAGTCACTGAAAAAGTACAGGCAATACAACTGATGAGAACCTAAGAGAGCTTTAATGGAACAATGAGATCAAGTCCTTGAGAAGAAGGGAAGAACATGGGAAGTGGGAAAACGAACGCAATCTAAACTACAACTGAAAGGGGAAATAAGCTGGGACTCAGACAGAGAAGTTCAAAATAAATTAGGAAAGAAGTAGCAACAACAGAATCAGAAAATAGAGAAACTGGGAAAGAAAAGCATTTCCACCCAGAGCTTGTCAGAGGCATTTGGTGGTGTTGGGTTGATGGCTGGACTTCATGACCTTGGAGGTCTTTTCCAACCATAACAATTCCACAATTCTATGACCAGGACGATGCCTCTGCTGTCTACAGGCATTTGCAAAGTGCACCAGCAAACAACCACCCATCTTGTGCAAAACTGCACCTAACTTGATCCATGATGATCCCCAGTCATTTTAAAAGCAACACGTCTGAAGTCTTCATGCCACGCAATTTTACTATGGGCCACTTTACTGACAATGCAGGGTTCTTTTTTTTGTTTGCCTTATTGCAGTATCAGGAAGCAACAGAAAATTAGCATAGTTACGAAGTGGAACTGGAATAAAGCTTATAATCAGAAATAAACAACCTTATTTTAAGACTGCTTAAACAACCTTTATTCTTCTTTCACCCCTATCCATATGCAAATGTCATTTATAACAAGATGATAATGAACTACTTTTCCCATTGGTTGCTCATCTCATGCAGGGACAAGAGCAAACATGGTCTGGGAATGAATTATTATGCAACTGGAAAAGATTATTTTTATGAGACATCCATTTCATTTTTCGCAAAAATTAAAAGGCAATCAAGATACTAAGTAGAGGAATATTGTAGAAAAGGGGAAAAAGTTTTTAAATTTAAAACATTTGGATTTCATTTTGAAATTGAAGCCAGTGAGAACTATTTTTTACTGCATAAATAACAAAAACTTTTGAAGTTGGGCTACAAGAGTCTGATCATTCAAAATTCTCAGATGTGTTATTCTACTGTGTTTCAGTAGCCTTTTTCTGAAACAGAAATAATCATATCACATCCTCAGTTCATGGCAGTATCTTCAAGATTAATGTGTCTGTCAACCACTCAGCAATGAGCTACACCATAGAAATGAGCTTTCCAAAGAGTATATGTAAATTTTTAGCACCTTAGCTAACAAGGCATAATCAAAGCACTATGATAAAGGTCTGGATACCACAGAATTGTGAAAGCAAAAAGCTAAATACAGGTGAGAAGCTCAGTTAAGCACTGTTGATCTTTGTCTGAATACAGGCTCTGCTGATACTGCAGGTAAGTTGGACACTAAGTAATACACAAAATGACACTCGAGGTCTCCTTTATTGCAGAATATGTCAAGACCATTAGCTTCTTGGCTGTTCTTTCTGACAAGAGCAACACATCCAGAATTCAGCAAAAATTAAATTAAGAACTCACTTTGAAGACAAGTCAAATGGTGGTCCTAAGCAGCCAACAGATCAAAACCACCTTGAGTTAAAAGTCATTCCATGGTGTTGCTTCTTGCAAAGCAAGAGTAATTCAATCGCTCAAGTGATACAATCCTTGTAAAATTTAAAGTTGACATCTCCAAAACTAACTGTGAAGCTGTAAGAATGAAGCAGAATTGAATACGAGACTCCTAGCAGCGAGTATGACATCAAAGCACTGGCTTTCCACTTCTACCGCATAAATTAATCAGAAAATAAAATCATCATTTGTGTCCTTCTGGACTGAATACCCATATCCACAGGTACCAGCAGCAGCCACTTCCACAACTACCTCCTACAACCGTTCTAGGTTTGACCGTAACAGACTTGATGTTTTTCCAGCCAAACCAAGACTTTAGAGCAGCTTGTTCACCAGCATCTGAACCACAGCCGAAATCAACAAGTAACGTTACACAGGACCTTTTCTAAAACTATTTGCCTCACCAACCTCCATATCAGTGTATTACAAGGCTAGAGCGGCCCCCAGCATAATTTTCAAGCCAAGTCTGTGTAACCAATAGTGCAATACTGGAACCCTTAGCAAATGTAATGTAACACAAGACAAGTAGCCAGAAGCATTTTTGGGGAATATGGACCACCGTCCATCTTTAAAATCAAGTTGTCTGCTACCTGAGAACCTTTTCAATACAGACAACATTTAGCAAAGATTGATCCATTCTTCTTCTCACTCCTAATTAGCCATAAGAAAATCACCATTAATAGATACCCAGGCAATCAAATACAAACATTAAAACAATTGATCCCTAGCTAACTTAATTTCTAAAATCTACATTTTTGTGGAGCCCGCTGTCATCACAGTCCAGTTATTCAGTAAAACACTACAATATACCTGTATAAAGCCACTACCATTAACTGGTACATACAATTAATAAAGTTTAACATTTAAAGGCTACAAGAAAATGCTTTATTTATACAAATAAATTGGCAAAGTGACAGGCAACTTCTGAGTTGCTATTTCCTGACTTTATAATAGAAACCAACATAGGAAAAATACAGACCTCTGACTGTGTACTTGGAACACACAAAAGAGAGCTTAAAGATCACTTTCCTTCTGCTTTCTTTGAAAAAGCGTATTAGAAAAATTAGCAACATTCAGAATCCCAAACAGAGATGCCTTTTTAGATGACCTAATTCAATAATATTATTTGATCATTAGCTTGCAAACTTCTGGACATGTTAGAACTCACTAAAGGCAAACAGAAGTAGACCAAGCTACTGAGAAGACACTGAACTAAAATTATATCAAAAAAGGTGCAGGACCGCTTGAGATTCCTCAAAGACTTAGCTTCTCTAGTCTGCATCACTGAAATTCCCAGTACACAACCAAAAATAAACATGAAAGGAGAAATGCATGCTGATATTTTAAGAAAAGTCTGAAAAATGTTTTGAAGACTTTTCAATACTTTCTACGGATTGAAAGTGCATCATGTAAAAAAGGTCCAAAATAAGTATTTTTCCTACTTCCATTGAGTTCTTGTTTTTAATCCATCCCAAACTTAACTTTTTTAGACTTGCTCAAGATTGATGTAGAAGTATCACATGAAAATTATTAAAAAGTACAACTTTTGTGGTGTTCTGGCAAAAATTAATAAAACAAAAGCACAGATTTTGACTTTCCACAAAAACAGCAGCCCTATTAACCTATCCAGTTAAGCTGTGTGAAGAAAGCAGTTTGCTGTGGGTTTTTTTTAAATATTCTTTGAGCAAAATATTTACTAATACTGTGAAATAAATCCACTGGATTAAGCTACATACCATACTTTAGTTGAGTATTCTGAATACTCAACTAAAATAAACCACCAGCATTAATTCCTGCATCTGTACATCTCTTAAACACTAATGTTAGATCAGGTGATGAACTTTTTACAGGCACAATTTCTCATATGGTGTGTCCTCATATTTCCACATGTTCATGGGGCTTCCTTTGCAAAGTCGAATATATGTGCTATATCTACTAATCAGTATGATTCACGAAAGTACCATAAAAACCTAAAAAGATACAATAATTTTTCCGCAAACTAGGGATCAAGAGAAAAATCCCTCATAAAATAATTCAAGCAAAAGATGACAGTAGAATATAATTTTTAAAAATAAATTTAAAAATCTAATTTTAGAACAAGCCATTCCAAAGCTAACACCACTGTCAGTTACCTATGAAACAGTAACTCAAGAACAACTCTCACAAAAGGTATTTTAGTCTGTGAGAAATTCTGAAGGCTAACAGCGGTGTGTCATTTTAAAAAGTTTTTGAAGTTATTTTTCAACTTCAAGTTCTCTATGCACGATCTATTTTTTAAATGATTTGAAGGAGTCCATCCACTAATGCTGAACAACAGAAACAACCATTAACAACAGGACTAGATAAAAATATTTCATTTACATGACTCATCTACTCTGATAGGTGTAATTTTGGAGATCAGAAGGAACCATACTCATTCCTTTTGACTAGCACCTTTCTCTTCAATATTCACTGTAACACCATGAATTAGGTACTATCCTCAGTAATAGACCCAGTTCCTGCAAGTGTAATCTTGTTCCTTCAAGAGTACAGAAATTTGGCAGAAAATAAACCCCACTGCTCCTGCTTCTTCTCTCCTATGCAACACTGCGTCTTGGAGAAAAGATCCACAAGCTTCTTTCCTTATGGCTGCTTGAGAGGCCTCAACAGTTCACCAGTGAAAGAAGTAACTGACGGGGGAAACACGGTCACCACAAGCTGGATCTTCAGCCATGCTACAGAAGCTGATAATTTAGTAGTGGAAGGTACATTAACCAATGCTACTAAAAAAAGTATTTATTGTCTTAATTCATAGATAATTCTCAACATACAACTGAATATAAAAGTGGCCAGCAAGCAGTGCTCAGTCTTACACCGGAAACTGGAAAAAAAAAAAATCTATCAAATTTGCTTTCTTGCTACAGTAATTCCTGCTACTTCATTCGATGCTGCATCCTGCCCAGCTTTAGAAACGCCAAGGGTGGACGGGTGACCACTGTACACAGGGAACTGCTTTCCCCCCACACTATTACTCCCATGAATGCAATAAGCAGCACAAGCAGACTGAGGACCTTGGCTGTACATTTGGCTCCTTCAGCTCCTGCCTGGAAGGTGCCACATTGGTAAGCAGTGGAAGAGTTCACAGTAGACGAAGCAAACTCAGAGCAACACTGATTAACCAGAAAGAGGAATTCTGACTAAGATGAGGTTTCTGGAGGCTGCCTATATGCCATGACCAAGAAATTTCCCACAGAGTGCAAATGTAGGTGTAAAACTGTACCAAAAACTACTGACCTCGACTCGTCATCCAGACTCTGAGAAGCAATGCAATGATCCCACTCCCAAGGTACACAAGTCCTTGAGATATGGCAACTGGTGTTCTGTCCACACATGTTTTTTCGTTGTTTCTTTAAACTGCACAGAAAGCAAAGTCTTTCTAGGAACGAAGATGTCCTGAATTGAATGTGATATACCACATCTGCCTGATTCTGTTAGAATTGCTTCTCAGCTTCACATGGTGCTCATAAACTCAAAAATGGCTGTGCTTTTGCTATTCCTAGATCACACTGGAAAATGAGTGCTCCTTTTTTTCACCCTTTATCTTTACTGCATTTCATATCCCCTACCCAAAACACAAATTGGTATACCCACAGATACTTTAGCCTTCACAAGCTAGTATTTCTTTCTACATTATTGTTATTCAAGTTATCCACCTCTAACATTGTGATTATGCACTTAAACTCCATCTGCAGGCTCTTAATTAAGGTACTACATATGAATGTTCTTTTTCCCCCCACCTCATAGCTTTCCAACTACAGCCAAGGAAATCAAAGTATTTTGCATAAAATCCCAAAATATAAATTGAAATAAATTTTAAAATCAATGCTTTACTGCTTATTTTCTCTTGATTGTACACTCTGAAAAGCATTAGAGGGATACTTTTTAAAGTAACACTTCATAGAATTTAGACTTGGGTCAAATAGTTCATAAACATTTTTTTGCTAGCTTACCTGATCAGTACTTTCGTAATTCTTTAATACTTTATAAAAACATTTCACTGGGTTTGCCAGTGCTCTCCATCACACTCCTCCATCTGTTCAATCACCCAGTAAAGTCTCAGTCTGCAAACTCTCCTAAGTATTTGACTTTCCTAGCAGGTCTTATCAAATTATAGTTTTTATAAAGAGGTATCAGAAGAACTGGAAGGGAGCAATAAAAGGAAAAGTGCTCTCCTGCAGCAGGCAGGAAGAAGTGTTAAGTAGGAGCATGTTCTGTTGTGGTACACTGTCTCCACACCTTCCCCTTCTGCAGGGCTCCCCGCTCCACTGTCACCATGGCATGGTGGCCCCAGCAGCACAGGACAGCAGTGGGATGCACATCATGCCTTCCCCTCCCAGGCTGCAGCACTCTGAACATGCCCGGCCATGGAAATGCCACCTGAAGGAAGACCAGACTTAGAACTGTAGCACCACAGCCCTTCCCACAGTTTAGCCATCTCAGCTCTGCTGAGAAAAAGGGAAGGAAGGGGCAGGAGCAATCATCAACTATGCCATCTTCTTCACCGCTACATTTCACAGACAGTTATAGCACTTGATAGGTGACATGGCAGAACCACAAGCCATTTATCACAGCAATATTTTCACATCAGAATGTTTAAATTTACAGCAACACAGGTTTTCAGAAACTCAGTGCCCAGAAATTTAGTGATACTGTCTGTATCATGCCTAATTCCATTATTCTGCTTGAAAAACAACTTGGACTTCGAACAAAAATATGGAAATAAATCTCTTCCCTTCTGAAAATTAAAAGAAGTGTTACACAAATTAGTATCTCTATGTTATAGCATTAAACCACAACTCATAGGGCCCATATTCAGAACTGGAAATTTAAATTTCCCAGCATTCACCACACATTTTAGATCTCATGTAATGGTGGGTATAGTCCACAGAAAGGTAAGCAGTTCATATTTCTTCCCTGAGGCAGGTTTGAAGTATATGTAGATGTTTTTAAGAACAGGTTAGACAATATTCAGTTAAGATTTCATACCCTTCCTAGCTACCCTGTTCCAGTGCTCAAGTACAATTAAAATTTTACCTAAAACCTGACCTAGATTTTCATTTTTCCAATTCAGTTTATTACTCCTTTAACAAAGATACTGAAAGCAATTTCTTTTCCGATCTGTAGCACCTTCTTCCATTCCTTAAGTTTACTATGAGGTAGGCTATTCCTTCTTTTCTTCCTTAACTACTCTCTTTCCTAGAATAAACTAGATCTTTCAAAAATAAGGTTTGTTCTTAAATGTCTTATTCTCACTTAGATCTAGTAGGACATTCATCTGTATTTTCTTTCAGGTGCTAGCAGCTCTTCACTTAGTTGATCTCTCTCCCAAAAGCTAATATTAAACAAATGTACTTTGGTATCTCAATTACTTCGAAATGTTTCAATTCCATCTCCTAGTCTAACACTCCACTTTCGTTTTCTTCCCGCTTATATGGCCTATCATTCCCTGAACTCTGCTATCTGTAATGTACTTGGCCACCCTTATCTCTTCCAGGCAAGCTTTGAGTGACTACGTATGTCTGGCTGCTTCTCCACACATTAAGATGTTTTTCAGTTGAACTACTAAAATTTCCTACAAGATTAAGTTTTTAAACCAATCACTCTTTCATGGAAAGTCTCGCTATTTGAAAGCTGCAACAGTCCACATCAGATTGCAACCTGCTGTTTAACCAGTGAGTTGTATCACTTTTCCTTAGCTTGCATACTGTTGTTTTTTGGGATTTTTGGTTTTTTTTGAAAGGGAGATATATTCTAATTTGAATACGGACGAGCGTATTGTCTCAATTTTCAGTAAGAAAACATGAAAGCCCAATTATATTGGGTATTAAGAATGACTGACATCTTAAAGGCAGAATAAATTGAAATTTTTTTTGTAAGTACTGGAAGGGGTAAAGAGCAAACGTGCTCCATGAGGCAGGTCACAGAATCAAAGCCGCAAACCTTAATGCCAGCAGTAATGGAAACCTATGATGAGATTTCCCAAAGCTTGTTTTTACAGACACTAACAAGCATCTTTTAGTAGACAGAGATAAACAATGTACACACATGTAGAATGAACCATCTTCCCTCAAATATCTGATGCCTTCTTGAACTCAGGAAAGGAAACGTTAGTTGACAACAGTAGTCAACGACAGCTCCGCCATCTGAACAACACTTGCTGGGTTTTTTTCAATCCAATCCAAACCCAAGCTGTTTTAGTGTTCAGTATGAATGCACATAATGACAACGGCCCAAGTGCTGTTATTAGCATACAGAATTCTCAAGATTAATCACTCTGAAAAAATGGCGGCAGATCTGAAGCTGGTTTATGCTGTCTACAGGAAAACAGCCTAGGCTTGATGAACAGTATAGATAAAGTTCCACATATTCATTAATGCCAGCTATTATGAAGCACGACCCCATTTGCTTTTGTTAATAAAAACATTCTATGCTTCCATATTTTATGTGCTACAAATATACTTACATCTTTTGCCATGTTACCCAAGACTAAAAACCAGTTGTCTTAAAATCTTGATGGCTGCAGGACACAGGGACAATGCTATTTTCTAGAAAGCAAGCAAAGACAGCACCAGCTATAAAAAATGAAAGGACGGAAAGTTTTCACAATTGAAATTATTGACTATTACCAAGTACAATTTAGGTTTCTTTTTGAAAAAAACACGTTTTTAAAAACGGAAAAGTTTCCCACCACCACCTTCTCGTCCCTTGAGCCCCACGCTCACGTGTGGGGGGCAATCCTTTCCTGACGGCGGGGGTGAGCTGTGCCCCGGCAGAGCCCTTCCCCCAGCCCGTGCCTGATCCCACGCGAGGCCGGTCCCTGTCCAGCTGCGCCCCTTCCAACACCGAGCGCTGGGCGCGGGCAGCGATCACGGCCTCCTCCTCCCCACCCCCATTTCCAGCAGCAGGCACAAGTAGGCCCCAGGGGCAGCTCCCCCCGGGGCCTTCCAGCCCCGCTTTTCTCCTCCTCCTCGCAGGCGGACGGGCCGCGGCCGCACCGGGCGGCACAGACCGGCGGCCGCCCCCGCGCCT
>VZTD01002792.1:212858-251770 GCA_013397725.1 Rhagologus leucostigma | reverse complement strand
AAAATTGAAACTTACACTTTTGTGCGTCCCCCTGACGCTGCGCGCTGACGTCACGGGCGCGGCGCGCCTCGCACGGGTACACGCGGAGCGGCCAAGCCAACCCGCCCGCCCGCCGCTCCAAGGCGCGGAGGGAGCCGCGGATGGAGCATGCGCGGGATTTTCGCGCCTTCTTCCGACTCCCCGCCCGCCCCGCGGTGCCGAGCGGTGCCTGCGGGCGCGGCCGCGCTGCCGGCGCGGAGCGGAGCGGAGCGGAGCGGAGCGGAGCGGGACCCGGCCGTGCGGTTTCCTTGCCGCAACATCCTGCTGCTGGTGCTTCCTCATCGCGTTTTGTCCGGCCGTTACTCGAGCAAAGTTTCGCTTGCAGCGATCGTTGCTAAAATTAGGGATTTTGTGGTAATCCAAGCGAAAGTTTTCCTTTGGGCGGTTGCAGCTCTCGACCTTGCGCCCAAAACTAAAGCACCTCGGGGCTGTGCAGCCTCTGCGTGCAATGACGACCGCAGGAACAGAGCATGTTAGCGAGGGTTGTGTGATGTAATTACATCGCTGTCCTGTAAGTTTTAGCAAAAAATCCCCAAAAACCTGCAACGTTGCTGGGGAGCTTCAAAGGCAGAGCCGTAATGGTGGAAACTGCAGGGAAGCAAGGAAAGCTCAAGAGCTGTGTTGCTCATAGGAGTGGATGCAAGGCTGTTTGATGGGGAGGAAGCTATACACAGTTCTGCACGCAAGACCAAGCCTGCATGGTACAAGGTTGCTCATAACGCAATGAAGAGGGGAGCAGGAAGTAAAAGGCTCGTTCTCTCGCTAAAATCATGCTGCTTCCTGGGAAAGAAGACTAGTCTGGAATAGAACACACGACCAGAAGAGCCACTACATTGCAGCAGCAGACAAATGTAGCAGAGAGAATGCTGGAGAAGATGCATTTCACGAGTCGACAAGATTCGCATTCACTTTTACACCTTACTTTTTTTTGAGACATTAAATGGTTGTGCTTTACGATAATAATGAAACCCTACCTTCATTTTCCTGATAAATAGCAATCTTCGGAGCTTTTAATTAACAATCCTCCCCACTTGCTGCTCTAGGGTTATTACCCATTTCTTCATTGCTCTTGATTAAGCGTGACGGCAGTGGACATCGAAGAAAGAAAGTGATAATAAAAAAGTGTTTGTAATTTTGTAACTTTTCAGAAAGCAGCAAAAACTTTCACACACAAAACCCATGAAGCACCATAAGCCAGCTGCAGAAAAAAGTGCTTCCTGAAAGACATCTCTAGTTGATAGTGCTGCTCTCCACCCTCCAGGTCTTGTATACTGTGCCTGGGGGTTCAAACTGTCTATGTATCTCACGTCCCTACCCACCCACCTCCCGCTCTTTTGCTTTACATTAATTCTTGTAGGAACAAAACTTGCGAGTCAACTGAACAAGCACAAACAAGGAGTGTCCTAGTTTGCTAGAATTTCTTTTGATACATACTAACTACCCAAACACGCCCACTCTTGGGTAGTGCTTTTTTTTTCCTTTAGCCGAGGGTTGTTCACAACTAATTTGGACCAGTGAAAAGTGAAGTATTTGGTAATTTGGACCAGTGAAAAAACTTTAAACACGTCTCTAATCTCTGAGCACACCTTTTTCCCGTATTTTGGAGCTTTAGGATTTCGTTTGCGTTCCTAGTGGTGGAAGGCTATTCCACTTCACAACTGTTTTCTGGGGACTGCCTCCTCCTTTTAAGGGTGCTCGAAAAGCAGAACAGATCATAACTTTAAACAGCATCACTGCGGCAGGACTGCATGACAGGTGTCATGAAATTGTCTCAAGAGGTCATCTAGTCTATAGGCAGAAAGCTACAACAGATGCCAGAGGACATGCACATGAACTGGGAGCCATGCAATCTGAACAATGTGACCACTGTGACGTGTGCAAGCTCATGAGTTAATTAAAGACCTCATGCCAGCTGACCACCTTGTCAGCATCTGGCCTCCTGGGGAGGTACCATCTCCCAATTCTCAAAGTTCTACTCCATAGTAGGAAGTAAAAAATACAGCTTGGTACCATAACTGAAAATTTTACTACTCCCTGATCTAGGTTTTGTTCCACAAGGCAGGATCAGTTACCCCTAAGTCACTCTTGTCACACCATTATCCAGTTTGTTGTCTCCAGCAAGCAGGAGGTTCTTCTAGACGCACTGTCCTTAAGTGTCAATACCAGCAATGGTAATTACTCAACAGAGGCAGTGGGAGAACCCAAGGAGCAAATCTCCTGGGCTACCGAGTGAAGTTGGTAGAGGCATGACTTTCCCTTCTGCATCTAGGGGCTGAGTGGGCTACACATCTCCGAGCCCTTGGGACATCTCTCTGTTCTTCCTTCTCCCTTCGCTGGCTCCCTCGTTGTCAGGTCATCAAGAGTGGATGTCTGATACTTTGCTGCTCCTTACAAGCTATTGCGTTTCCCACAAAATAGTAAAGCTGTTTAGTGTGGCTTGCCTCTTGTCATTCAGAGATCCCGTTTCCTCCACCTTTGGCACTGCCCACATGTTGGAACACTGCCAGGACTGGTTACAGAGCAGAACTATGGATTCGGTCCCTAGACAAACCCCAGGAGTGCTTTTGTGGTTACACTGTTCCTGGGTTCGTTCCAACAGGCAAGACCGCACTAGATTTCTCACCCCCTCCATCACGCATCACCGTACAGCACTATTCCTTCATACAAGGCTCCCCCACACCTCTCTGTCTGCAAAGCTGAGGATGTCCACTCGTAAAACAAGTGAAGTACAAGGCATCATGAGGATGCTTTTTCTCATATTTGAGAGTTATAGGAAGCATATATTCTTACAGCTTTTAAAAGGCTATGTAGCCCCATGGACTTAGTCCACCATCACCACATTCTTGAGCCATCCTAGACCTACATCAGTCAGAGTTTCAGGAAACCACCTCACAGCTCCCACAAATACCTTCCTACTGACAAATTGAAGCCACCTGCTCTATATGGGATAAGCCACAAGCAGGGTGGTTGCGGGTCCATATATAACAATCTGACCCCAGGGCCGCAGAAATCGCTCACAAAGGATAAGCACAGCCCACACTATCAGCTTTTAAACTACTTTGGTTCCTTTATCTTCACAGAATGATCAAGGGGAGCAATTAAGGGGTAACATGCAAGAACTCAAATTTTCAGAGAGCCATGCAAAACAAGCACAGTTAAATTCACGTACAAAATAAATCAACCAAACAACCCCCCCCCCCAAAAAAAACCCCTGAATCTCAACCCCAAAATAGGTTAGCTGAATGAGTTGCAAGTCAAGCACAGAGCAGACCTTCCTTTTCACTCCCTTAATCTCAGCTTGATCACAGGAATATCCTCTCATCACTTAATGAGGTTTCTGCTCTGTATCAGCCTTTCTGTATTCAAATGATGCTGATCATTAGTTAATGAATGAGATAGAACCACTGTCCAACAAGCTGGAACAAGAATTTCCAGAAAAGACCTTTTGTTCTTCAAGAAACCTTCAACAAATCTGTAGATTTTCCTTTCAGGAAAGACTTCTGGAACTCTGCTTTAATTTTATCTGCTTGACACAGAAAGAGTATTCCACAGTGCAAGCTTAAGGTTTCCAAAAAGCTGCAATTATATCTAAGTGGGCTGGTTATGCAATATTCTCCCCATTTTCCATGCAGGAATGAGTGATCATTCAGGAATAAGGCCTGTTGTTTCTATCCTAAAATCAGATTGTGAGACTACCCCATTTGGACATGGAATTATGCATGGAGCCATTATTTGCATTTCAGGAAACATTTACAGTATCTCAATTTACTTCCAGATTTCTATGAGGCAATCTCAAATATCTGATTGTAAACAAAGTTACCATATGTCCGTTAAGATTACTAATTTGCATTTACATCTAATATTGAACTAGGCAATCCAAGTCTATGTCGACAAAGAGGCACAGAACACTGGTACTCACATGAGGCTATTTCTCTTTCCCCAGTTCTCCTGAAGCCTAGCCAAGTTATCCTGGATTTGGCCACGACCGAGCTTTTTTCACAGTAGCTGTGAGGGGGTAGAACCCAGAGTGGTGTGGGCATGTGTACTTCATTATCCTAAACCATCTTATGTCATTGCCAGAGGCAAAGAAAAGGGGCTCCCTCTCTTACTTCCAGGAAGAAAGGTGGGCCCCTTCCTGTGTGGCGGGGTGGGAAACTGTTATTGTCTGGGGGTCCTCTTTGTACACTTTTGTTATGAATATTGTTTCTGTTACTCTTTGTTTTCTTATCCCATTGCTGTTTCCAGTAAATGGTGCTTATCTCAACCCACAATCTTTGCTTTTTGTGCTTCCAGCTGGGAGGAGAGGAGAAACAACTCACAGCATGGTTTTGGTGAAAGCACTGAATTGGGGAATACCATTCCTAAACCATGACACAAGTTTATCTGGGAGAGAACTGAGAGAGATGACGCAACCAGTAAGGTACCTAGATGCTCGTTGTCCTTTTTTGAACATGGTACCAAAAGAGCTTTTCACCCAAATCTTTTAAAAGATAATCAGGAAAATATTTTCTTTCTTTTAAGAGACACAAGCCATCAGTATTTCCTAGTCTCCTAACTGGAGTTTTCTAGAGAACTACAACTACCCACAATTTATTTAGATAAAAGGTTTACTCATCACAGGTGTAATATGTCATATAATTGCTTCAAAGGCTAACTAAGTGACATAATGGAAACCATACACTCATCTCTACCATGACCTGTCATACGTTTTTTCCCCCTGAAACAGGTGGCAAACTACATGTGAAATAAGCATCTTTCAAAGCCAAAATGAAGCATTCGGAGAGATGCTTGTATTTCATGCAGAAACTATGAGCTAGGTCAGTGGATAGAGTAAGATTTCTCTCCTTAAAACAGTTAAGAAACAAATTATTTCAGTGGGGTACCTGGAAAAGAGTAAAAGGTCTGAGCTAGTAGTTTGTTAAATGGAACCATAAAACTTGAACTGCTCCTCTATTTTGAATAAAAATACTGAAATACACGAACATATCAGTTTTGAGTTTCTTTTCTGTTACAGATTCATTTTATTAAAAAAATATTTTATTTATAGGGCAGCTTTTTCCTCTGCATTTGTCTGTTTTCCGACAACTTTAGAAATCATTTGAGGGGAAGTGGAACTGCCATACATTCCTCCAATCTTTATGAAGCATTAGTGCCTAGAGGGAAAGCCCCAAATCCAGTGAGCAAGAACTCATACATGATCATCTCTACCCTGTCTCACCAGTACATACACACTCCAGACTAATCCAAGCTTCATTTGGACAAGCCCAGCAGATGTCAGAGATAACACAGATGAAAATGAGGCTGCTATGGGGGAAAGAGGTATAGAGTACAAAAATCCATCCAAAGCTTTGTTTTGCTACTTGGAGGGCAATTTTCATTTTAATTGGCAATTTAAACCTCGTAACATGCATTTTTCTAACCATTTTGTGGGTATCAATGTTATTTCAGATGACACTGCAATACTGACCTGAAATGTTAATGTATCTTAAATAGTATTGGTTTTAGCAGATGAACCTCAAGATGATTTTAAATGCTTTGTCACAGAGTAGACTATAGCCTATGAGTAAGCTTTCTGTATGACACTTAAAGAATGGGCTTTTACAAGATCTATCTCACTACATATAACGTTTTAAAGAAAAAACACATTTAAGATCACATTCAAAACACTGTTTTCTAAAATATCATGGTATTTTAAAAAGACTAACAATTTATTCAATGTAAATGCAACTTAAAAGGCCATGGAGTTGCAAATACACATCCACTCTGCCATTTCTAGTTTTCTGCAAGTTAATTTACTTAAAATAATTTTGAATCTAGAATAGTGTCAACTAAGATCCAACCTCCAAGGTTACAGAAGTGCTATTTTTCACATCTAATTGAAATTATGCTTCCCAGTTTTACTACATTTCTTTTTGATTTAAAAGAAAAGAAAACGCCCCTGTAAACCATTACTGTAGCAGCAGTTAGCAACAAGAACAGGTAACAACTGTCAGTCTGCAAACATATGTTACGCCCTTTCTTACTGTCAATTTTTAGTCAAATATGTAAACAAATACAAGAGCTAACACAAAATATACCACTATAGGAAAATACATTATATGCTGCAATTTGGAATAAAATATCATGCAGTACTGGCTGCATGATTTGGAATATTATAATTTACTGCTTGGAACTGATATTAAACAGTTACACCTTTTCTTTGTGTAGAAGACCACTCTTTTATTCACCATTAGAAATTCATTTTGTAATTAACTTTATACTGCTATATTAAATTCCTAAATGTGAAAATGACTCAAGTCATTTAGTGAAAGAAGATACCACAGGCACCGTAATTATATATATATATATGTCTATCTTTTTTTCCTTTTTGAACAAAATCTGGTGATGAACCAGCATTAACAGGATGAAAATTAAAAGGCACATTCAGGCAAAAAAATAATTAACATAGTTTGCATGACACTGTATTTTAAAAAATAGTTTATGCTCTGAATAACAGATTGAATCAGAAACAAATATTCTAGCAGATTCCAATCTTTCAGAGTTAAAGTAAATTTTGTAAAAGGTGTGCAATTCAAATGACGCAATTACTTTTTAGTATTGAATTTTGTTTTGTTTTAAGGTCAGTATAAGGCTTATAACCAAGTGCTTTTTAAGAGGACTGACTACTCAACAGGTCTTGTTTTCTGAGTGCATAGAAATACAATGAGCAATGAAGATGTTTTCCTTGCAAGAGGACATATTCTTCTATTTGTGCACATCTTGATCAAGTACTTGAGCGTCTTTCAGGTCTTGGAACACATTTCATAATTGCAGCTCTCCACAGGGCAGGAGCAAGTAAAAGGCTTAGAGTAGTCACACTCAGAATAAGAAGATAGACCTGCAAAATGCAAATAAAAGCCATTACTTCTCTTGGTTGCATGGTTGTACAAAGAAGTGACTAGAAGTTTGGGGAGATTAGACTCCTCCAGACAATATTTTCAAGAGACTTCACCTGTCTTCCTAAGCAACTTTGCATATTGCTACAAAAGCAAACAAGTGCATGCTCAAATCATCTAATTACCTGTTTACCTGGTATGAAGATACAATTGCAAAAACACCATTATGATCTTATAGAAAAACAATTGTTTATATGTATAGTTAAGTGACCAATTTTGAAAATTCAGTATTTGTTAAAAAGCCAAAGGCCGGTTATCACTTTATTTTAAAAACAAGTCAAAAAACCCCAAACAAACCAACCAAACCAAAAAGACCCCCAACCAATCAAATAAAAAAACCCCCACCCACTCTAAACTATTCTGGTTTAATGATATAATGGCAAAATTCACTGCTAGTTCACTTATCAACAGAAAAAAGCAAACAAAAATCCCTTTAAGTCATACTGTACATCTTCTGAAAAAAAAATCCTAACTACATTGAATAAGTCTTAGAAAACAGTGGCAGGAAGTAGTTTTGAGGTCTCAAGCAAAAGAATGAGTTTTTAGGAAATTTCAGAGCTATACAAACCTATACAGTAGATAATCATGTGAGAGCAGAAAAAAAATGAAAGCCTTTAAAAGCATCCAAGCTCAGTGGGTGGGCCCCTAAAGTGGTTCTGTGATCACATACAGATATCTTGAAACTCTATGCAAACATGCAGTATTTGTAACTCTTAATTATATGAAGGAGTGAACATGAAAGTGAATCACCTTTACCTACAAGTGAACAGCATTGTCTAAGTTTTTCACATGTGCTTTATTTGGAATTGGTTCCAACACTATGCAGTCCACTTCCTCATATAATGAAAACCTCGGAGCACTAGGAGAGCATTTTTTGTGAGCAGAAGCATAGAGGACAAAGCAGCTAGTACTAGAAAATGAGGTCAGTTGTTGTATCTCTATAGCCATAAATTACTTAACTTCATAAATCAGATTTCATCTTCAAAAAAAAAAAGTAACATTCTCACAGCTTCAGTATAAAACTAAGTTTCAGGCTTCTTTCCTGGGGAATGTTTTTTCGTGACTACCGAAAACATTAGTTGTTTCTTCTGTGGAGGATTTAAAATGAACAAGCTTTACAGGTTAAAGTGATTCCAGGTTTATTTGCTTGTTTAAATGTTAAGGCAATTTTCACAATATCTGCTCTCTAGTTCTTATTTACTGGTATTTCCTTCTTCAAATCCTATATTCTCTCTATTGTATACTCCTACACCTCTTTCAATACCTGTATCAAGATTTTAAAAGCAAAGGCTTCTCAGTCTTTGTTACTTGGGTGCCATCTGCAACTCACTGTTCACATAATTAAGTTGTGAGAGAAGTTAAGGTAAAGCATTTATAACTAAGCTATTTAAAATACTAAAGTACAATATGAAACAATTAAAAACCAGCACTAAGAACCCTGTCAAGGACAAACAAGTATCCAGTATGGGTTGATTCTACTTTTTGACAGTTGAGAGGTGCCACAAAATTGGAGTGTTTCAAATACTGGGATTTTGTATTACAGTGTAAGTTATTCAGGTGCAAAAAATGAAGTTAATAACTACAGAACAGCTTACCTCCCGAGATACGATCCCTGCTCTGCGTGCTCTACTTCCCAGAACAAAAGAGAATTCACTGACTTGGGCCAGTCCTGCTGAGACAATCCACTTGATATATTGGCTGGTCTTTGGAAGAATCAAAGAAAGGACAAGCACTGCCAAGACAAACTTTAAAAACAGGGGGTTTTGAGTTATTGCGGGCTTGTTTTGTTTATTTGTTTAAATAAAAGAAGTGCAATAAATAGAACAGTACTATCTATGTAAGATATATAGCATCAAATACAATAATTTTGGACATAACATAAAATAATGGACTTCCAAGTGTGTCTTCTGTATTAATACCAGAAGAGACAAATGTACATTACACAGTAAAAAGTAGCATCTTCTTTACTATAATAAAAACACTTGATAACTGTCACAAATCCCAAGCTAGAGAAATAGATGCTTTACCATGTGTAACTTATTTTTAACATTAAATAATTTTCTTTTTAAATACCTGAAGAATATTGTATCAACTGTATTCTAATCAGTAAGATGCCTCCAAATATTTTAATTATTAAGATTAAAATATTTTAATTATTTTAAGATTTGTCCAAATATTTTAATTGTTTAAGATTAAAGTATTTTTTAAAAGCATAAAAGAAAATACCTTCATTATGACGACAGACAATGTAAGGAATAGCAAGACTGTGAGTTCATATATTACAAATGTGGGAAAAACATGAAGTCCTAGAAGGAAAGGAAACATCGCACAGTGTGAGGCCAATATCTTACTACGGTATTTTCTGGATTAATAATATATTTAATTGCAAGACTGTAGTCTCAAAACCAATCAAACAAAAAGCCTTAACTTACCTACCAACCACTTGATCACTAAAGCCCTAACTACCTACTCGATCACAAAAGCATTTCCTGCAATATCCAGCCCTTTTTTCCTTTGGGGAGGTTTAGCACAAGCATATTCCCAACTGAATTAAGTTGCATATGACTGATGCACAAACACTTTAATTCCTAAAGCTTTCTGTCCTCCACACCAGTCAACAATACAAAATCTGAACTGAAACACACATCTAATGAAAGCTATAAAAATCCTGCAGGAAAATAATTCCATTGTTCTGCACAGTCATTGTAGTATTTTGTTAGTCATTCAACTTTTTTTGTATTATATGATTATGGACTATCACAGTGGGAGGAACACGATACTCAGTATTTGCATAGACCATAGCTACAACAGAAATCCAAACTGTTTTCATTCTATGACCCTCACTTCCAGACACTGAAAGTCACTTGAACTTGAAAAGTCACTTAGACTGGAATCAGGTAAGGCCGTAAAGCCCTGAGCATGGTCTAACAATTAAGGAATTACAGAAAAACCCATTGCTGTGATGTTGGTGGGGTTTCTTTTGTTGGAGTGGATTGTCTTTTTTGGTTTTTTTGCAATATTTGGTCATTCTAACTTGGCAATTATATGAAGAAAGGTAACAAGAACCACAAAGAACGCAGAAACATAAAACTAAATCCTGCTAATATTAAGCATAAGAAAAAGAAGTATTGGAGAAGTCATAGGGTCACCGAGGAATAATCTTACAACTAAGTCCATTTTTATATCCTGAACTATGAGGAACTTGTACAGGCAAACATAACTGTGTATCTTTGGAAGCTCATTCCTTTTTCATAAAAGCTTCTAAAAAGTGAAATCAAAGTAGTGGTGGTGTTCCCGACAAATTCATAATAGTTGACATTTCTCCAACACAGTTACTTCTGATGAAGGACAGGAATTTAGCTTTCTAAAGCATAAGGCATGTAAATCAATGCTGTAAATAACTTCTTTATTTTAATGTGGGACAGGATTCATTAATTTTCCCTCCCTATAGTGCAGAGCCAGACTAACTGTAGAGGACCAAGAGTTGTCATCTCTTCTAGACTTACAGTAACTTCACAATGTTTTGTCTGTATGCACATTCAATTGCTGATGGAAACGTTCTTCAAATACATCCGAGATCTTTACGCAAGTACCACCCAGTCAGCATACATACACCCTGTTTTCTTTCTTAATTTCCTTCCAACTACTGAAGCACAAATTCAAAAGACTATCAAAGCAAGAGGAGAGATGGCAGAATAAGAGATGAACATCACAGCAAAAAAAGAAATCCACATATATGCACACATGCACATGGAAGGGCAAGTAGCTTCTCTGTATTTTCACTGTATATCATGTGCACAGTGCTCCTTCACCTTTAGGCCGACCTCAGAAAATACGTGAAAAGCAATTAGAGAAATACAGCCCATAGCAATGGCATATTTGATAAGCGGGCCAACTCTGCCACATCTAGAACTGAAAGTTTCCAGGGAAGGCTATAAATAAAGCCTAGTGCTCTCATCACTACTGGTGGCACTACGCGTTCAGTTCTGGAGCACACAAGCAGTCTGAAGTCCATTTGAACAGCTGCCCAATGTCGAGATTATTGCCATATTCCAAAGAGCTGAAGCACAAACTACAGCAGATTTCTATACCAATCCTTTGGAGGCGAGCATCTGCAAGGTGAAAACAAGCCTAAACCTGTTACATACACTATTCTGAGCAGACAAATCAACATCTCAGAAACCAGACTTTTTTTTTGAAGGAAAGAAATCTCATCATATGGGATTTTTATGGTCAGTACAGACCTTTGCCCCAGTTCTAGATGAAAACCCAGGATAAGGCCAGAAGTCATATCAGACTCCTATACAAGCACATGAAGCCTTCCTGACAACACAAACATCATCAGAAAGATTAAATTCATAGGCAGAAGGTGCACGAATATGGCCAGTTATTGCAACGGCTTTGATCAGATTTCGACTAAGTTCAGATGTAATTTTGATATCATTCTCTAACATGGAAGAAACACTTCAAATAACTCAAAAACTTTAGCAGTGTCATCAGGACATGTCACATTGGCCAGCAGTCAATAGCTAGGATAACACTTAGGTACGCTTTTACAGAGCTGACCATAAGCTACCGGACTTCAGCTCTAAGCAGTGTTCACAAAGAGCTGGAACAGAGGCCTTGGGGTGCATCAATGTCAAGCCAAAAAGCACAGTTCACTCATATAAGTTGCTACGTATTCTGCGGACACTTACAGGCAAGACTGCACATTCTTTTTATAAGTACTTTTTTCTTAACAAGTAAACTCCCTCTTTCCTCAATTAGACAGATTCGGCTGATCTGCTGGATAGCTTCTTACGAGCATGTGAAGATCCAAATATCTTGACCAGATCTTGGTTAGATCCAACATCAAAAAAAGCAATCTTGGAGATCCTTGATGGCAAACAAGAGTACAAAAATCATAACTCTGTGGGTCAAACTGGAGCCAGTAGAATTAATTCTGACACATCCTCAAGACAGGATATCACTTAGAAAAATCCTGTTAGCTATGCATTGAGATGCCGTGTTTACTAAGAGTCTTAATGAACCTAAGATCATAGCCAGCAAATGCAATAAATGCTACAACCCCGGCCAGATCATTAAGGAGCAGAGGGGAAAGCCAACCTTCTTTATATTTCTGCAAAGGGTAAAGTCCTTTTGATTCTGTTGTAAGTTCTGAGAGCATGAAACCTTCAAGTTTCATTGTGTTCCATGCAGGAGAACAAAGTAGAACTGGATGGATAAGGAGAAGGTGATGCATGCCACCTAATGAATTCCAGTTAGGATCTTGCTTTGATTTTTCTCAGATTCAACAGAAATGTTAAGAGGCTCATTGGACAATCCTTTGTGTGCATGTTTGTTCCAGACAGTGATGGTGCTGTCAGTCTCAGCATCACCCATCTTCTGTAGAAAAAGACTAAGCTGTTAAAGGGTTTTTAGCATTTTGTATTCAAGGTCCAGCACAGACCACAGGAGTCACCCAGAAGGGAAATGTGGAACCTGGCAGGTGGGTACATCTGTACAGCCAATTGAGAACACACAATTTGTCAGTGGAAGTAATCTGTCACCTCACCAGTGGGAGAGAGGGTCCTGATGCCCTATTTCAAACTCCATACTCTACATGTAGACTAAAAAAAATTGGAGCTTTTTTAAAACAGTCAAATAATCTACTCAAAGATGCCTTCCATCTTTCTAAAAAGTAATCAAAACAAAATCAAACGATGTGTGGGTAAAGATCTGTGTACTAGGTACCGAAACAGAAATGAGAAAGAAAATGCCCAAAATGTGGCTCTAAGGGACTGGTCAAGATGTTCTCTTAAAACTACTAGTGAGGACAGAGACTAACAGGATGTTTCTAACCTCAGCAAGTGGCATGAAAAACACCAGGAACCTTGAAAAACACCCAGAGGCCTACGTGAATGTACAGATTGAGAGTAACTCAAAGTGCAGCTGTTAATGCCTAACTGCAAAGGTGCATTATTGCCACAAACGCACCCAAGCACAAATTCGAAAGCAGTACCATTGCACAGGTCAAGCTAAGGGCAGGTCCACTGCTATGGATATTACATGAACAAGTACTATTCAGCTCAGCTTCTAGGCACCAGAAGGATTTCTGTAGTGAGAACAGAAAAGCAGGCATTTAAGACAAGCAAAATAGGAATGAACTTTTCCAAATTACATACTTACAGTCACTTTTCAATTAAGATAATTTTTTCCATTTGTGCCTTTATTCTAAAGGGACCAGAAATGATACTACTGCAGTGGTGTTCCTCAGGATCGCAAGCATTTCTCTATATAACTGCTCTCTATAATATGCTTGCTGCATATAATAACAAACCTTCTCTTTAGGCAGGGGGGAAGAATCTTTCCCTGTGGCTTTCACATAATTTCGCATAGTAAATCTCTATACATTTATAGATACATATAATTTGCATTTGTACATATGTAAGTAGAGAGCAAGCAAGAAGTCTTTAAAAAGAAATCTAGTAAGAAGAAAAATTAAGGAATACTTTTTATTCTACTCAGGTTTTCTTTGCAACATCACATTCACTCCTTCTAAAACCTACCTCCTTGCCACCCCACAGAATTCCCTGTTAAGCACAAAATTCAAAAGTAACTGAAAGGGGGGAGTGGGGGCTAATTTTTATTTCAGGAGGAAGGGGATTTTGTTTGAGGGTGGAGGGTTTTTAGGGTTTTGGGTCCTCTTTCTTTGGTGGTTTTGGAGGGGGTTTGTTGGTTTTTTGTTTGTTTTTTTTTTTTTAACAAGCAAGCATTGTCACATTTTGTCAGAGGCCTGTAACACAGCTCTTCTGATTTTTTAGCTAATATTTTTCTGAGGCAGGAATAATGCCCATTTTCTGTAAAATCACACCAACTTGTTAGGCAATTTTCTTTTCTTCCCTTCTTGCAATTATAATGGCAACAACTGCTAAAAAGATTTTTTTTTAAAATTCTGTAACAGAACGACTAAAATAATTTCCTTAGAGTACAATGTAGGCTGTGTGGAGCGCTGCTAGCATACCAACTGAGGTCTTGCTATTTTCTTGTACTCTAGCAAAGTCTTATCGCTAGTCTTAATTTATGTAGCCACAAGAGTGTAGGACAGTATTTTTGTTCAGTCCCTTGTAATATTAACTTTGGGCTTATAATCACTTGTCATGCTTTGTATCTCCGATAACACTATCCACTCCATCACCATCTTTACTGACACACATAAACAACTTACATCTGTGAGCATTTAGCAATTACTCATCCAAGCTTGTCAGTTATATGGGCCCAAGGTTCACCAGAGCTCACCACTTTCCTCCCATTATTAAAAAATAAGTTATTCAAATAAACATATCTATTACTAAGTAATCTGCCTCATCATCAGAAGCTATTAGCATGGGCTGGATTAAAAAAAAATTAAAATAAAATTAAGACTGGCAAGCATAGCTATTTCCTCTTTGTTTTGACAGCCATTAGTTTTAGTTTCTATTATTAAACAATGAGTATCACATAGGTATATAAGGAAAAACATTAAAATTATGCTGATGATGGGACTTTACTGTTCTCTGAATAAATATAAGGAGATAAAAAAACAATAAAAAACTTAAAATCCTACCAGAAGAAAAACCAAGGGTGGTGTTGAAAAAACCCAAGTGCAAACCCTAAGACTTTCTGAATAAACATGAGTTGAAGGAGGTTGGATTTGTGCACCGAGCCACATCCAAACCCCCTCTTAGACACTGCAATGTCCCCAACATTGGGACATGCATCTCCTATACAATCCACAGGGAGAGGCAAGTGCTTTCACAGAGCCCGTCTCCTCACCCACTGCTGCCGAGCACCTCGGTAACAGTTTCCTTTAGATGAAGCATACTGGGGCATGCACAGACAGCTAGAGAATGCAGCAGTTCAAAAGGAAGGTACTGATTTACTGTAAGTATTCTGAGTTAACTCCTTTTGGATATCAAGCATAATGAGTTACTCTCTCATCTTATACATCAATGCTGCATTTCAGTTGGCATTCAAGTAGTGTCTGAGATACATCCTCTTTCAATTGTTTTTTCTCTGCATTGAGAACATACAGATCACACCCTCCCAACTAACTTTCTAAAAAACAAGCTGTAAAAAATTATGACATTCTGCTTCTATAGAAAACCAAGTCCCAAAAATCTGAAATCTACTCTACCAATTGACTCAAAATAGTAATACAATTTTAGTATAAATTACAAATACAGCTGCCTGGAAGACAGAAAAACATTCAAAAAACCCCCAACAAATCAACACCCAAACCAAGGCCTTTTTGTCTCAAAATTTTTAGTTACATGTTTTAAATGGGATGATTTCAGAATTAACATTGGAAAACTGACACTAAAACAAGACTTGGGAGTACAACATCGAAATGACTTCTGAAACTGAATGTTACATTTAAAAGTACTAGCAAAGGCAAACCAATATTGTGGAGAGTTAACAGTATAGATTTTATTTTGTTAAAATACTATCTCCTCCCCTCACATTATAGACAACATTTTTTTCTCCTCACCCACATTGTAAGCAATGTTTTTATATATTATATATATATTATATAGTATAGATATAACATTATTTAACATTATGTATAAATAGAAAATACTTTAAAGTAAGTTTTCTTGGAAGTTACCTATAGATGCAAAGAAAATGATGGCAAGAAAGTCACGTATTGGTTCAATACAGCACATAATCTCCTCAGTAACCATGTGACCCTGAGAAGAGATCAGAGCTCCAGCTAAGAAGCATCCCAGCTCCATGGAAACATCCAACAGCTCTGTGATCTGTTAAGGAATAACAGAGAATCTATTGCTCAGTGACTTTATATACCATTTCACAGTGAAACTACAGAACTTTACATTATACGAAATGCAGGAAATTACTATGTCTTTATGCAAGTTCAACAACAAACAGAATTCAGTGTATGTATTTCAGTGTTCTGTATTGTATTTATACAGAAGACTCACAAAACTAGTTTCTCCCTTCCTGTTACCTCCTTTCCCACAAAAACAAAAATTAGTTTCTTAATCTACATTGTAATGCTTTGTGTTGCTCTTAAGGACAGCATCTGATTTCATATGTCCAAAAGAGACTATAACAGCTTTGGAGTTGGGTTTACATAATACATTGAGGCTGTGAAATAAAGCAGTAAGAACAGGATATTTTCCAGCTGTCAAACAAGAGGGGAAAAATGAAAATCTAAGCTTATATTTGGGAGAAGAGTCTCAATCTAGCAGAAGTCCCCAGCATAAATTACATTTTATTACTGTAAATTTGGTTCAATGTGCCTGTGTGCTTTACTGAACAGGGATTAATTTAAGTGTGTGAAGTAAACTGCTGAAATGAAGCACAATGTCTGCTTGAAAGAATTCAGACTGCTTCATTCTTTTTTAATATTTTAACTCAGTACTAGAAGAAGAGATGAAACACATGTAAAAAGACTAAACAAAACACAAAGCCAACTGCTTAAGGCAATGCCTGGAACATTAAAAAAAAAGCAAGCAGCACTTCTACTGTACAGTATGGTATGAAGTATGCTTTAAAACACTTCAAAATCATGCAGCTGCAGATGGTCATCTTGCTGAGAAAGGACAATGCTATTAATATTAATATAACATTTTAAACCAATTACTTATTTCCATTCTAATTTAGATTAAGCAAGAATACACTATAGTACATTTATGGACACCATTCATCATATCTTGAACGGTGTTACACTGTAAGATATGAAACAAAAACTCAGGTGACGTGTGACAACGTGAAACTAATGGAGGAGTGCAAAAGACACAATAAACAAGTCTCCATGCTATGCATAAAATACCACCTAAAAATAATCCCAAGACTTTTGTGTATTGAAGTATTAATGTCTGAATGCTCATCACATACCTGCATTTGTGATAATACTCTGTAATTTATTGCAAGATATTTAAGGTAAGAAATTGGTTCTGTCAACTAATACAATTAGTTGCTGATCATGCAAAGCAAACAAAATAATGTTATTCTCATTTTAAAACAAAGGAATTTCAGTGGTTTTCAGAACAATTTGAAATTTTAAGAGGGAAGAAGGCAATATATACATGAAGGACTTAAAAATCACCAAGAGATGACTAAAATAAAGGAAACAGATACGAATAGGAAACATTTAAGTCCTTCTCAATCATACATTAGTTGTTTTAAAAGTCACAGCCTCTTGCGGATGATTAAGATCCAATATAGCCTATTCAAATAAAGTTGGAATTATTTTTACTACTCAGCTATAATCTTCCCACACTTAAGTGATATCAGCTGCAACAGAGCTCCACATTGAAACTTTTATAGCTAATATTTTAAACATTCCCTTGGACAGGATTAGATTACCATATAGGATGAGATGCAGCATATCTTGTACCAGAATTGCATGATACTGCACTGTCGCGAGGATCAATCTTCAAGCAAGGAGCAATTTGAGCGTAAAAGAAACATGTTTGTTCAGAAAGCATTAGACATAACTGGAGCAAACTGCATGTCTAACTGGGAATTTGGTCCCACAGCATGAAAACTGAATTACATTCCTTCAGTCTATGGCAAGCCAAGTATGAGCTCAAAGGCCTAATAGAAAAAGAGGCAAATTTTGCTATTTCTTGTCTAGTCTCTGGGTACTACTACACAACTTCAGGTCTACAAAATCTATAGGTCACCCTACATACAGAAAAGTGTAAAGTGTATCAGAAAGCAAAAAAAAACCCCCAAAAATTACATAATTTTCTTAACATTCTCTCCCCTCCTCCAGTTTGTTCTTCAGATTTACAGAATCAACTAGGTTGGAAAAGACCTTTGAGATCATCAAGTCCAACTTTTATATGCAGCTTTATACAGAGATTCCTTTTACGATTCCCATCTTTGTCTCTGGCTGTCCCATAGTATTACCTAAAAGTGGACACATTTCCTCAGCTAAAACTGTAGCATCAGGGTTTATTATATATAATGTAGGTGCACACATACTACAGAGGACTTGTTTTACTGGCAGGAAGGCATTCGCAGCAGAGTTTCTTACATAAGCAAAGCCTGGAAAGTATTGGGCGTTTAGTATTCCCTCTCTGCTTGCATCACTTCTAATGTTCCACCTTTACCAAACAGGGCTTTAGAGATTACTAATCCCTGGGCTTTGCACTGTCCTCTTCTCAACTCTTATGTTACAGAAAGCTTTTTCAGTCAAAATTACGTGAAAAATTTCGTCAGTTTACATGTTTTTCTCAGTACAGCTTAGTTTGCAGTTGTATTCAAAGGTCCCATTTTACTCTAATTCAGAAAGGATTGCTTTGCTTTCACTAGAATATTGGACTTTTACGTTCAAATGTTCTACCACATCAATAAATAAAGAAATAAACATTACTGCTATAGCATGTTCCACACGAATCTCAACCATCTGTTCAGCAGTTGTTTTGCTTATATTCTCTAATGGCGTCTATCTTCTTGCTACTCTTAATCATCGTAGAAGCTCAATGAATATGGTAAGCCAGTAAAATTAAATAAAATTTTGGTGGAAATAAAGGTATTAGAATTTCAGGCTTTAGTAATTTAAATCTGCTCAAGAGTAAAGAGGTGAATTTTAAGCTTGCATTTCAAGAAAGTAAAGCTGTAATGGAAATGGAAACAATTTTTAGTGAACCTTGTAAAAACTCTATCTCAACTGTATTTTATGAAATAATTAACTAGAATTTTTGAAATTACAGTTCTTCCTTAATCTTCTTTTAATTGATAGAAAAGAGTTCATAAGCAGGTTATAAGCCATTGAGAAGTACTTGAGGCAAACAAAGAATGATATTCCAATCCTAGTAATGATATTCATAAGAAACTGCAGAAAAACCCCTGTACATTTTCATATGTAAAGTACTGCAATAACATCACTGTATTTTCTTTTCTGTATATAAAGCAAACTGGCAGTTTCCCTCCATTTGCTGTCACCATCCTGGATCAACCATCAGGCAGTGAAACTAGAAGCCACTTTTCCCCCATGTGTATGCACAGTCCTATAAACACGTAAATGTAACTGCTGTCCTTCTTGTCAGATCAGGTTTTATATTTTTCCATTTCTCTAATAACATTCAGCAACTTCAGTTTCAAAACACAATAAAACTGACTACTGTTGTCCTGCAGGTATCCAATACAGCACTTCATCATCAGGACAGCGTTTAAAACAATTTTTCTTGTAATGTTTCTGTACATACAGAACATGAAAAAGCAACACTACACCAGTGAATGCTCAGGCTGAAATATTCTTCAGCTCATCCTGGTAAATATCTTGACTTACAACTACCAGTTTGGCCATTGATCCTGAATGGTCATGTTTAAAACCGTAAGTGAGATTTGTTCTTTATGTTGCAATTCAGGGGAACAGTTCACCAATGAAACAAACCAACCAACCATCCAACCAACCACTATCTGCATAACTCAAAGCTTGAAAAGGAGTTGCTGAAAGTGCAATAACGATCTACTGAACCTTTGTTACTGAAGACAAGGTACATGATTCAAAGATGCACAACTGTCTCAGTGTCATCTATACTGTTGCAGGATTGGAACTCGACACAGTCCCCACCTCCCAGCCCCAATCTGCCTAACCAGTTGATGAATAAAAGGGAGACGAAGTTCAATTACTTCTGAGAATACTGGGAACAGAAAGGGTGTCTTAAGTTCCAAGTCTTACTACAATATCTGTTGCAGGTGTAACGAGCTGCAGTGTTATCCAAGCAAGCCAAGTTCAGAAATGCTCAAAAGTCACGACCATACACAAAAGCTCTTCAACTGACAGGATAAATCCTTACATGAAAATTGCTTACTTGCACTGCAGTATAGGAACCTCTTCGGCCTCATCTTCCCTCTTGTTCTCTCATACAGAATTTGCCCTTATTGGCAATTCTTGTTTAATTAATCACCTCAGATTTTTCAAACACAGGAACCAAGTAAAATAAATTAAGTTTATATATAATGAGCATTACATGTGCTGGTGTTACACATTAATCCAAATACAGAATAAGCTTAGCTGGACCTCAGAAACACAGCCAACACTGAAGCACATAATAAGTAACTATACGCATGAGGCAGGAAGACCATATCATTCCTACTCTCTTTTTTCGTGTATTGGAAAGGATGTGTCATGCAGAGTAACTCACAATGCTAGATAGTGAGTTAAAATATTTTATTTAAAAATGTATCTCAGATTTTCTAAATGGAGCCACAGATTTGTCTTTGGTTAAGGACACTAAAATAGGCACTCCCCTAGTGCTCCTCTACAAATTCAAAAGCTTTTTCAGAATTACACCAGTATAGAAAATTCCGTGTTTGCAGATTCATTATACAACCTCCTTCAATATTTAGGCTTGGCTTTCCAAAGAGAAAGGTCTTTGCAGAATCCATGACAGTTTAATTGTTTTTCTACCTGGCACCCAAAAACCTTAATCTCACCTTTCCAAAGACATGCAACATTTTTTTCAGCTTAGATTACCGACCCCGTGTTTGTATTCCTGACATAGTACAGCATCTATACCAATTAAGATCGGTTTTCCAGAAGATTTGTTTGTTCACCTATTCAACTCAACAAGCAAATACTTTTTTACTTTTCTTATTCTTTTTTAAGTTTGTGTGTTCAAACTATAACTTGTACCATTACTATAATGAATCTATCAGTGTCAATGAATATCAAGCATCTCAACTGGTTCACTGAAGTTACCTGCAGTATCCTTTGTACCATTCCCTTCGATAAATTATTTACCAACTTTAAAAGGAAAGAATTTTGAAAATGTTGAAGAAGCCTTCTGGTTTTGCAGTATAAATCCAACAAACTCAAACATATTCTCCTACTCCATGTTTGTGTACACACATGTATTGTGTAAAGTCATGTAGACAAACTTCTTGTATATTTGAAATGCAATTTGAGTACAATAAGCACAATTCTATGTAGGCCATGGTTTTAATTAAAGTAAAACTGCTTCTAGATACCATAATATTTTACACAACTTCTGTGGTTTGTTTGCTGCTTTTTATTAAAGTTGTTCTACAAGTGTAACGTTTGCTTGTTAGAAAGTAAAAACAAGAAAGTAGTTTTGTTTCTTCTCTTATTAGAGGACACATTTCAAATATGAATAGCTTAGAGCAATATGAATAGTTTAGAGCAATGACATTTTTAATTTATACAACAGAAGTCACTAACTATAAAGCTATGGTCTCACTAACTAACTTCTTTTTAACCTCCTTTCTGAAGAAGGTCAGCTTTCCCTTGTTAGACTAAGCAAACACTCCTAGAAAACAGGCACAGGAACTTTTGGGCTTAATTATTCTCAGAGGATGTAACAGTCTGCACATTGAGGATAATGGAGTGTCAAACCCACAACATTATCAAGCAACTGTCACATTCTGCTCTCCAGCAGGATAGTTTTTCAGAGGGCTGAAACATGAGATAGAAACAAATAAGGAAAATTCAGGGGAAAATGAACCACATCCAACAGGGTTAATTAAAATCTACGAACCTTAAGGCATTTCTCTCCTTTCCTAACTTCATCCCAAAATGTGTCTCCCACACAAAAAGAAAATTATTTTATAACAAAAACCATGTTGAGAACTTGCTATTGAGAAGAAACTTGTGAGCAAATGTCACAATCAGACATTATCAGTATCTCAAAACTCATCCTAAATTATTTTCAAATGCATGAAGTAGCCCACATTTAAAATTCAGATCATGATTGCTAAACTGGCTGTATTAAAAACTAACAGCAGAATTTCAGCTGACTCACATTCAAATGGTATCTCTTCTTACTCATCTGTGCTATAATGCAGGAATCTGCACATTTGGGGGTTGTTTTAAAACATTTAAAAACCAAATAATTACAGAATCACATGTATATGCAGTAACAGTAAGTGTGATGGCTTTTGTGATACTGATGAAGTAAACTACCACATGCATAAAAATGTTTTATTAATTTAAAATATTACCGTTAACATAAGGAAGGTGAATGCAGTTATTCCTAGAATGAGGATTTCTTTATTCCCTTTGCTTTCTGCGTGCAACTTGCGGTAATACGGGCCTATGAGATAAGTCTTTATAACAAGACATAGAAGAAAAACAGCAGCCAGAGAAAACAGAATTTGACCAATCAGTATCAATATTCTCAGAATTTCCTTGAAAATGCTGGAAGAGAAGAACAAACAAAAAGTTTCTTTCAACTGCTCTCATACTTCCCAACCAGTTCCCGTAAATGAAAAGATGCAATTCCATATATGTTCAAAACTGAGTAGCTACAGGAAGGTATTTACATACATTAGCAAACAAGGTTAAGACTAAATCTGCAGAGTGCCCAGAAACCTCTTTTACAGCCTAAAATTTACTTCCATGTTGACTCAAAAAGATTTTTATTGACTGATCTCCAAGGTAAGCCATCTAACATAATAATACTATCGCTCAGTCTTTGAAAAAAACATGCCCAGAGGGAATAAAGTAAATGAAGAAATTCACTTTTTTTAAATAACAAACTTTCCACTACAAATTTTAATTATCACACAGAACTAAAGCAGCTATAACAAAGAGATTATTTTCATACAACTACTTTCGTATGACTACTACAAGTTTATACTTCGTGACAAGCAGAACAGTAAAGGAAATCTCACTGAACAGAGTGCCTATTTTCCATGGAACTGACATTAACTGTAGAGCTCTCACATTCATATTGGTAATCCACATAGTAATTGCAAGGGGTAGGGGGAAGATCCATGCAATAATTTTTTTTACCTGGAATATGTGCTCGCTCCTGCTTGAATAAGTGTAGGCATGACAGCTATAAATAAACCAAGCTGCACATCCTGCATCACCAACATGCCAAGCAGTACGCTGCTGTAGTCAATATCCCCTGTACACCAGCAAAGTGGTCATGGAAACAGTCATCAGAAACTATGAATGCTTGCAAATGCTCAGAAATCTAGAAAAGGCTTAATCCAATGGAAACCCAGTATAGCTCTTAAAGGGCTGAAGGTCATTCAAAGCAGTCTAGGAATTTTTCTTTCCCCACTAGTAGGTATATTAAAATGTATCTATAAAGACATATTAAAATACAAACAAAATATTCATATGAAACTTCTGTTACACAGTATAAACATAGACTTTGCTTAGCAGTTAAGCACTAGTGAGGCATTTAGTGAAACTTCTCTACTGGGAGTAAACAGGCTTTATTCTGAAGACACACGTATGAGCCAGCATGTGTAAAACATACACTGTGAATTTTGGCATTAGAATGAATCTTCTAGAGGGTGAGGAGTGCTTTAACACAATTTGTATGAGGGAGATTTAAGTGGAAGAAAGCAGGATGTCAAAACTTTCAAAAGGAAACATTTAGAAGTATTTGAGAAGCTAGAAATATGGCCCTACTTATTTGAAGAGCTGTTAGCTGTGAAAGACCATCTGAACTCGTTTGTTTCCTGAAGAAGGATGTGAATTACTTAAATTAGCCTTTCTGCCCTGATGACAGGTAGCAGTGGGCTAATCTGGTAATCTCTTAAAAAGTTCAAGGATTCTAGACCCTCAGTAAAGTCAGTCCTTAATGGAGAGCACTGGTTGTACTACATTGTCTTTGCCCAAAGAGAACTGGCTATGTACAAACTAAGTACACTTCCTAGCAAGAATACACACAACACTGGCCAGTGTTAAACAAGGATGATTGCTTGTAAACTGGGTTTAACAGTGGGTTTTGTTTTGGTCTTTTAACTAGCTTCTCTTATAATATCACAAAGTCAACTCATAAAATTTTATTAGATACTACAGTAGTCTATATTTAAAGTCATATTTACCTTCTTTATCTCCTCGAACACTACCTGCAAGAAATCTGGACACCAGTGGTGTGCTTGACAAAGACAAACAAGTGGAAATGAAGACGCTCTGTGTTGGTCTAATTTGGAGCAAGTGCCCCCATAGTAAACCAAAGGCAATCATCAGAACTGTCATGTAGCAGGGTCCTTGCAAAGATATTTTCCACACCTGGGGAAGAAAACAAGTTTTTATGACACTTTTGTCACTGCTAAGTTACAATGTTTTTCACTGGAAGTAAGCTGTTAAAGAGGTGTGTTTTGGAGCTGTAGTACTGGGGCACAGAGCAATGGACTGTCACACTATATCACCTAAAACTCCCAAGTTACTACACTGAATAGATGCTCTACACCAAAAGACTCCCTACCAGAAACCAGGTGAACTTCCCAAAGCTCACAGACAAATTAAGGGCCAAAGGTCCAGTATGGGTTGAAATACATTAAAATCACCAAATGGAAGACCAGTTATTTGATGTGATTCTAAGATGAGTTAAAAATGGATGTGGCAAAGGCAGTCACCAGCACCAGTAACCTGCTCCAAACTAGCTCACAAGCAATTCTGAAGCAGCAATTTACCTACTACAGTTTAGGATTTTTATCTTGGACTTTAGATGGACTAAAAATAGCAGATTAAGCTGAATGGTCATAAATTGTAACATATTTCAATTAAAGCTTTTATAGTATCATGAACTCACAACCATCAGTTTAGGAACACATCACACAGTGCAGTTCTTTACATACAGTCTTCACATATTTTGTAGCCATATTTTCCACTACTAAAATTCTAGCTGGTTCATAACTTTTTCTTTTTAAATTAAGACCAAAAGAAACTTGGAGTTTTTGCTGAATTCTGATGGCTACGTCATTTAATATTCCAGATTGTGTTAACATACTTGCTTAGTCAAGTTTATTAGCCAGTAGAGCATGTATTATGAATTCAGTATGCAAGACTTAAACTTCCTGATTTCTTCGTAACAGGAATGGCAAACATCACTGACACTCCATAACAGCAACTGCACATTACTGCATGTTAAAATAAAGCAGAGATGGATTGTCAAACTGTGAGAGATTTTTCTAGTAATCAAAACTCTTCTACTACAATAAGGAATAAATGTAGGGTTTTTTGAGACACTGAATAAATAATGCATCCTGTTCTTTCCGAAGTGCAGAAGCAAACGTCACATTTGTCTTTTCAAAAATGTACAAAGTTACCCCAGTGTATTATAGGGAGTGTGTAAAAATCTAAAATATAACTAAAACCCCAAGTTTCAGTAATTAGCAATTAAATCCTTTAACACAGAGATATTATACAAAAATACCTTTCTTAATCTTTCAGGAGAAAATTCCAGACCAACTAGAAAGAGAGTGAAGAATACACCAAACTCTCCTAACGTCTCCACCTGTACAATAGACTTAGGAAAAAAAAGAAAAAAAATCAGTGCACAGCAGTCTACTTATAATACAAAATTATAAGTACACTACAAAACAAATTGATTCTCATTATGTTTCCACAGGTAGTTCACTTGCTGCTCATACGACATCAGAAGTTCCCATAGCACCTTTAGGGTGCAATTATTTCTCCCATCACCTGGCTGATATTAGGTGATAATTTGGTTGGAGAATGCTGGTCACCCAATGTGCACATGGGCATTGATCTTGGTAAGTGTTGAGCAATACGTCTGATCCAGGTAGCTTGGCTGGCAAGCTGCAGATTGAGATGGAGATTGAACTCTCAGTGGGAGCCTGCAACAAGTGTCAATGAACTGCCAACCTTTGGGATAACCAAGGCCTCTAAGGTGGATGGACACTGAGAAGCCAGAGACTCTCATCAATGGTCAGACTGGGAAGTTCTCTTAACAATAAGCTTACTTGCTGGTTGAAAAAAAATAGGTTATGTTTTATGCATGTACTATTTAATCCCCAAGGCTTGCATTCCAGAAGCTACTTCATGCTAGTTATTTTCTTGGTCTATTGGTATAATCTTTCTGCTAGACTGTGGTTGCTGTCCTGCTCTCCATCCTACAGGCTCCACACATCCATCTCTCAGACCAGCACAAGCACCAGCCTTTGTGCTTCAGAGAGAAGGGTCCAACAGCAAGAAAAGTGTCTGTCTTCCTAATCGCTGCAGAAAAATGGGGATACTTCCGGCTGGCAACTGGTGTACCCTCCTCAGGGTTCAGTTCTCAGGCCAGTTCTGTCATATATATACTGGAGAAGTTGAACGCACCACTAGCAAGTTTGCTGGTGATACCAGACTGGGAGGTGCTGTTGATTCTTTTGAGGGACAAGATGCCTTGCAGAGGGATGCAGATACACTGGAGCATTAAGCAATGACTAATGGGAGGAAATTATTTAGCAATTCAAAATGCTGGATTCTGATCCACCTAGGATGGGGTAATGCCAGGAACAAGTATGCATTAGGAGAGGAGTGGCTGAAGAGCAGCGCTGCAGAAAGGGATCTGGGCATGCTGGTAGACAGCTCAGTGTGATCAGCAGAGAGCTCTGCCAGCCCAAAGGGCAAACCCCGCCCCAGGGTGCATCAAACAGAGCATCACCAGTCACTCAAAATTATCTCGCTGTATTCAGTGTTGGTGTGGCCTCACCTGGAGCACTATGTGCTGGGTCCCAGCATTTGAGAAGGATGTGAAGGCCCTGGAATGCATCCAGAAGAGGACAAAGCTGGTGGAAGGGCTGGAAGGAATGTCCTGTGAGGAACAGCTAAGGACACTGGGTTTGCCTAGCATGGAAAAAAGCAGGATGAGGGGCAACCTCATCATTCTCCACAGCTTCCTGAGGAGGGGAAGTGAAGAGGGAGGTGCTGAGCTCTTCTCACTGGTACGCACTGACAGGATACATGGGAACGGTTCAAAGCTGCCCCAGGAAAGGTTCACACTGGACATTGGGAAGCATTTCTTTACTAAGAGGGTGGTCAAACCCTGGAACAGGCTTCCTAAAGAGCTGATTCATGCCCTAAGATTGACAGTGTTTAAGAGGCATTTGGACAACGCCCTTACCAATATGCTTTACCTTTTGGTCAGCCCGGAAGTGTTCAGGCAGTTGACTGAAATAGTCTATTCTATTTTAAAAACCTAGTATTTCTTTTCTATGTATTTACAGGCCACAGTAAAAGAAAACAAGGCTTATCACCAATTACAGAAGTGAGGATGGAAACAATCTTTTGTGCCAGATTAGAATCTGCCTGCCTTCTCAGTTCCTCAGACATCCAACTTTTTTAGGAAATGCAGAAGAGACCAAACACAAGAGACCCAGTCAACATGAGTATTATCCAGATGAATAACAATTAATCACAGCTCCACAAGAAAAAGGCAACTCACTTAAACTGTCCTAAAGAAACTCCTCTATCTGTTCAGACCACATCATCTTCTTCAATACAAGTCTCTGAAAATTCATTGTTGGGTGTCTTTCTAATGCCAAGTTTACAAACTTGTTTCTCAGTCTAAGTGGTCAAACCTTCCAGACATACTCAACCCAGAAATTATGTGCAACACAGAGGTTGAGATTAAATAATCTCTCCCAATACAAGATTGACAAAATCCTACAGTTTCTACTAATCCCTACTTACTTTTGAGCTCAACAGTCATTTTCAACAGAAGCCCACGAAAGAGCATATGTTGGAAAGACACTAAGTTCCAAGTGGTTTCATGGATATCAATGCAATAGACACATGCAACTTAAGCAGACATTACCGTGCAGCCCTAACACGTGTTCTGTTTTGCCTGCTGGCTAAAAAATCTGTTAATGCACACCAGAGCACTAATCAAAACATGTCCAGCCAACCACAGCTCACAGTTTTGCAGGAGCCAGTAATCAGGGTACACGTGATGGAGCTAAAAAGGTTCAAAAGACTTCAGGAATGCGGGCAGGGTACTGGGAAAGGAAGAGGGGGACTAGGGTGGATGAAAGCACTACAGAGGTACAAAACCACTCTCTAGAAAGCCAAGATACATTACTTTGGGAACTATGTGTTTTAAATGCTTCCTCCACTGTCAACACTGACTTTTTGCAAGGTTCTGTATATTTTATGTCATTTAAATAATTTGGCTCTAAATTGTGATGCTTTATGATTAAAGTCAAAAGAAAGAAGGAAAAAAAAAACCTGACATAAAACTTCCACAACACGCAACCTTCAGTTTTCACCTTCAACAGTTTTTATAATTTTACAGGAGAGAAAAAGATTGAAAACAAAATGATTCCAAGACATAAAATTTGAAGGCCTCCTCTTGCAAAGGTTCAGGTTTGGGGCTATCTTTTTTTAAAATACATTAGACGTTGGCAATACCATATTCTTTTAAAACTACTTTTAAAGACTTCAACAAATTAAACCAGTCAAGAAGTAACTTGCACGCTTACCTTGATACTATTTAGTCCTGAGGGTCCTAAGAGTACTCCACAGATGATATATCCAAACATGGTTGGCAATCCTATTGTTGTGCACAGCCAGCCACATGGCAAAGACAACATTCCTATTGTCACAATATCCTAAATACATAAGATTTACAAAGGCATTAATATAAATGACACACAAATTTGGGATGAAATTGAAGACCATTGTCTTTCAAAAGATAAATAGCACTGTAAAATTAAATGTAGACTACCTCCTGTGAAAAGAAAACAAAACTTCTGTAAATTCACCTCAGTGCTGCTGCAGGGGTAAGCATAGCAGTTTTTCAGATGAAGCAGATGAGATACTGACCTTAAGTAACTGGGGAACTTTTAACCAATTCATAAATATTTAAAATATACTATAGAAAGCAGTCAATTTCCTAAGTGGAATGACACCTTGCACTAAAACAAGATGGTGAAACAGAACTGTTTTAGGGTTTTATAATTAAAACAAAAATCCCAATCCAGCTATTCTATGTGAAGCACAAGTACAGTCAAAACTCTACCACGTCTATGTATTTTCCAGTATTTTCATGACACTTTTTTTTATACACCCAGTATTTTCCACTTTTTTCATGACAAGGCACAACCAGATAAATTCTCTCTACTAACAACATGCAAGTGGCTTATTAAGCAGTAGCTTTAAAACTTTGCAGTCTGAGAGAAGGGACAGTGCCCTAAAGGTGCAAGAAGATAAGCCAAATAAAACCAGAGAGGATTCATGTGGCATCATGATCAATTTTGTGAAGACAATCCTAAGAGCAGGGAACACATGGCCGAATCACCACAGATAGGGGAGTCATGAATGCTGGGAATAACTTTAGAGAGACAAATGCTGAAACTATACTCACTCCAACCAAGTAGTACTGACATGCAAACTTGTAGGACTAAATCCAAAAGTGAATGACAAGAATGTCTCTAAAATTATTACCTTTATGAAATGATGATCAGCACGAGGAATGGTTGAATCTCTGGGTTTAGTAAGGATATACTGATTGTTCTGGGAATCAATAAGCATACTAAGACCTAAGTCATCTTCTACTTCTCTTTTTGAGGCATTTCTTTTGGAGCTGGCTTCATCCTCTTCCACCCTTAAAACTGCTTCAAAGTTTACACCTCTTACCTTTAAGAAAAAGAAAACAAATAATCAAGCAAACAAAAAAAGGGGAGACAATTAAGCATATAATAAAAAGGGAAAGACTATTAGCTGTGCTTGAAGTTTCTACAGAACTTGTCGACACCAACTAAAAATACTGCACGTTTCTTCTCTAAAAGTCTTTCAATCTCTTTATCAAAACTTGATGTCTTTAAAAGTAACATTTTATTACATTGAACAAAACCACTTGGAGATTACAAAGAGATATTGAGTTCACAAAAATCTGAACTAAAGACTGCATTCCAAGCCAAGAAAAGGCCACTATCCTGTAAATTTGAAGGAGAGATTAAAAGAACTGTTTCTACCTAGTTATTTTCAGGATTTTATTTCTCAAAACAGCAATTCTTGAACACAGGTTGTAGTGGAGATTTTTTTTTTCATTTTTATCTGCTACACTTCTCTATTTGGCTGTATTTTAATAGAAGCTTGTGTATCCTTATCAGATTATTGATTACTGTATTGAAGCTCCTCTATTCTAAAATTCCACTGTTTTAGTTTAAAAGAATGTTCCTTGCAATGATGGAGAAGTACGTAGTCCTCCAGGTTGCATTTCATGATTCCTTTTCTTTCATGGATGGAGCTACAAGCAGAAAAGCAGGGAGATGCCGGGGAGAACAAGGCCGCGCTGGCGTTCTGCCCGCTCCCAGGTGCCGCAGGAGAACGCCCGCCCCGGCTCCCGACAGGGCCGTTCTCCCCCGGCGGGACAGGAGAGGGCGCTCCCGCCGGCCCTGCCCTGCCCGTCGCGGGCGCTGCCAGGTGCGACTCCCGCGGGGCACGACCGCTCTCATCTGCCGTACACGAAATCAAAAAGCTGCTTTCACTTTCTCTCTATTCGAGCACTACTGCAACAAAAAAAAACCCAAAACAAAACAAAAAAACCCCACAAACAAACAAACAAAACCCCCAAAATAAAACGACACACGGCTTGGCTCTCTGCCACAGAGAAACTGGTTTTGCCTCCTCAGCAGAACTCAAGAGCTATGCTCACCTCTGAAGTTAACCTGGAAATCAACAGAAACCTCCCAAGAGCAGAAGCCAAATAAACTGTAACCCATGTTTATGCAAACAAGGCCAGTTTAGGGAGTCTGTTTAAGGATGGCAAAATGGGACACTAGAATAAACTGACATATTCCTGGCTCCAGAAACACACAGCCTTACCTGAAGGATACTGTCCCATCATGCAACATAAAAACAAGCACCAGTGCAGATAGGCCAAGGCACAAAAAGCAGAGGAAGCCAGACGCGAAGAAAGTAACACCACAAACACATTTCAGGTCTTTCCTTTGAATAATATATCTTTTCCTGGACTGTGAAAACCAACTGCAAAGATTCTTGTTTTCCCATAACTTTCTCAAGAAAATGAGAAAGTGGAGACAATGCTTAACACGGTAACTCCATATCCTGCCAAGTCCAACCATCACAGTCCCCACCACCACAGAGATGCCATATCTCTCATGGGCTGTATCAGTGAGATGGACTACACTTGTCTCTTGTCAAAGTGGCAGCTGCAGGGAGGACTTTCAAATCAAAATCACAGAAATCACTAGCAAAAAGGAACAATTACTCCCGTTTGCTCACTCTTTACCAATCACTAAAATCCCAACAACTATATAAGACAAGAGAAACACATAGTACAAACACCAACTATAAATAAATGCACTCCAATGAAATGACTGAGTCTAAAGCGTCACTTACAGATTTGTTGTCATCAAAGGCATGCTCTTCTATTTCCTCTTCCAATCTATCAGCTGCCTTCCTGACATCTTCCAGAATTTCATCAAGTATCGACAGGCTTTTGTTTTGGTGCTGCATGTTCTTAAGGGCTTCAACCTGGTGTTTTTCTGCTGCTAAGAGTTCAACATATTCCATTTCTTCCTGTTGAATTTTACAACACACAGAAAAAGTGTTGGCCAGGCCTTTGAGCAGAAAAAACATCTGACATAAATGTATGCTTCTTTCGACACAAAACATTTTATCAGTGGAATTGCAAAAGCAATATAGACTTTATGAAGATACTTAAAGATTGCTTTCTCTCGTGCCAATTTTCATTGGATAAGTGGGCAAGAAAAACAACAACCAAACAAAATATCCACCAATTGCCTTTTCTTATCCATTAAACAGTAGACTTGCCCCAAGGTTATGATCCAGAAAATGCAAGAAAGGATTTATTTTGAGAAACTCTAGGAAACATTTCAGAGCCAAATAAAGTTTAGAACTTCATGCTTTAGAAAGGAAGCATAATACCTTGAAAGCATAACTATACTATCTACAACAAACAAACAAATTAGATGTAAAGCACAATGAATCTTAACTTTATAAGCCCTTCTATAAACATAGGAAGAGGTCTGTTTATGGTTTTCAACAATTACAGTAACTGTGGAAATGGGGAAAAAAAAGAGCTGGGAGAGAGATGAGCAGCCAATCACTCTAGCCAAGCTTCCTGTTTATGTTTCCCAAAAAGCATTTTTCCTATCAGAATTAAAATATATGACTTTTCCCCCTATTTCAGTTTGGGCCTCTTATCAACTTGCACTGATAACTTCTGAAATTACTAGGTTTCAGACGTAAAAAGAGAAAATATGCTAATATGGTTTGATATGGTGTGAAAATACTTCAGTAAGTTCCCTGATAAACTTACGATGTTTCATTTCTCTTTGGATGTTTCAGGTTCAAAAAGAGAACTAAAAAGCTTAATTTACTGATCACAACTGGGCCTAACACTGTACCTTTTACACAGTTACCATGACAGTAACCAAACAGAATACTTTTTGTATTGACAGAGAATAACTTGAGGCTTTTGGGGAAAAAAAGATTCTTTCCTTTACATGCCTCCATTCTTTCAAAGAATGAGTAAGGAAACATACACAAGGGCAGCACTCCTTCCTTTCAGTTAGATTTAGGATGCTGAGAATACTTGGATGACAGACCCTTCTTCTGTTTTTTTAGAGAGCCAATATTATTAAAAAGGAAAAAAAAGCAGGCAAAAAAAATTGCAAGCAATCCATAGGTCTGACTCAATTCCCAGAAAACACAAGTTTCTGTCTCCAGATGCCCTGCCCCGGCCACACCCAGTTAGAAATCAGAGAACATAGGTCTCCTGTAGGCTGTTTTATCTGCCTACCCTCCATAGATATCTTCAATAACTTGAGCTTATAAAATTGTCCTTTACACCTATAACTAAATAACTGGAGTGTCTCCTCCTCCACACATTTGCAGATGGACATTTTTCCCCTTGGAACCTACAAGAACATGCACATAATTTAAACAATTCCTTGATGCCAAGACAAGAATATGTTCAGTACAGCCAGTAACTGCAGCCAAACCCTTTTAAAATCCCAATGCCTCTGATTGTGATGAAACCACAGTATTGGTGTCTGTTGGTGTTTAGAATTATCATAGTTACACCGTCATGGTGAAAGTTACCCAGATCCCAAAATAACTGGAGCTGGGAAGAATATAACTATTAATGTGTATGGCCCAATGCCAACTATTACTTCTTATGCAACACCTAAGTAGAAGACACAGTCACTCTCAATAGAGCCTCAAGGAAAAACATTTCCTATCTGTTGCTCACTGCTAGCAGACATTGCTTGAAAGATGTAAGAAACAGCCCCCGTATGAGCTGCAGATTCTCTGCTAATTCAGCAACAACTTAGAATACAAGATGAAATTGATAATGGTTAGATTCTTTCCCCTCAAAAACGGAAAGAGGTTTTGGGTGCAAGGAGCCCATCTCAGTCCTTTCCGTAGGCCAAGACAAACAAGCTGAACACAGCTAGAGGCAAACTACGTAAAAAATAATTCTCTAATTTCAAAGAGGTTAACTTTCCCTGAATAGCAAGATAGAAGAGCTTTGAAAAAATCAGACTTCAGCTGCAAGTTCCTTCAATTAATGGAGACAAAGGTTTTTGTAGTCTATTAAAGTGGCATCTGTTTCCACCGACAGACTCGTGTGCCAGCAGTAGACTGGGACAATCACAGGGAACGGTGTTCATAAAAAGCACAAGTTAATTCAAACAACCTGCTACACCCTAAGCAGAAGTGCATCCCAGTTCAAACACTGTTCTGCAATTCAGGCTGGGATTGGAGACACCTGATCACGAGGTATACACCAAGCAACGTCTTAAGCAAAGTAATACAGATAAGGATTGTGCACTTAACAGGAACACCTAGAAGCACATGAGCAAAATGAAGTAAGATTAAGTAAGACTTTGGGGCAATGCTGATTCAGAAAGCAGTGTTGCTGTTGCTCTCTACTATCTAATCAGAGATGACAAAAGCACATTCAGAAGAGCTTGCACCTTTGCACTACTTGCAAATTATTTTTTTCCACCCATGTCTGATTAGAAGGCATCCAAGAAATTAGAAGCTTATTAAAAGTAGGTAAGATTTTGTTGCTTTTTCCTGAACTTCCAAACAGGATCCTGGAGCAAAAGAAGGCAGAAACCATCTTCAGTGCTTCTTTCTTACTTTCCCCTGCCCTGCACCGTGAATGATTCCACTACATCTTTTCACAGCAGCAGAACCAGCAAGAAATGCATCAGACATACATACATGTCCTAGCACTAATGACTTCCAAGCACTTCAGCTCAACAGAAATAAAGAGAAGAGTCCAGCACCCTCTACAGTTATTTGTATTTTCCGTTCATTCACTGTTTAAAAAATAGATGTTCTATGAGTACACCAACAAAATAATCATTACAGTAAAATGAAGCTGGGACAAAATTGGACCTAATATGTGTCTTATGAAGTAAGAACAAGTCCAAAACAAATGTATCCCATGCAATTTTCATCTTTTTGGCATGCATTTTTCCATATCCTTTGCTTCCCTTTATACAACAATTACAAGGTTAGAACCACAAATACTCTGTTTAAATAACCATGTGCATGGCACAAGAAGGAAGGTGCAAAAGATGGCTCACTCAAGTAAATATTTTAATAATACAAAAAAAGCCTGCACAATCCACTTCTGCAAAAGTCAAGTTTTGACAGGACACACCTCTAAAACACATCATTGTACACACAGGCCTCCTTCTAGGAGAAGCATCGTTCTCAAGTTCAAGGATAAATTACTTCATTATTTTACAGTAACATTACCAAGAATTAGGTAAATGGAAAAGAAGGTTCTGGACAGCCTCACTACTGCTATTTTACAAACTCTGAGAAAGGAAAAAGGTGAAAAATCAAGTAAAGCCCACGACAATTTCTATGACATTTCTATGCAGCAGAGGCTGCCAGCACCATAAAGTATCAATATACAAGTCATATAAAGCAGTTCATTGGAATACACCTAGATCCAAATTACTGTCTATTCAAATTTGTTGTAATTCAGTCTTCATTTCCACTGCACAGAACCACTCCAGTCTGCCAAGTCTGCATCCTAATTTCTACTTGCACCAGCCTATCTTGGCACAGTTCACTGGACACCTTTCCTGCACATAATTTCTTTCCATCTTCACCTCTCGAGACCTGCACATCTCTTAGCACAAATGCCCTTCAGAGACTCTCGCAACTCAAATACTAAATGCCAATTACATTTTTGTTTCTTCTCTAGGTCCCTTGTGCAGGGGCAGCCTCTTCTTTTGGAAGACAGAGAACAAAGAAAATTCTTAATATATTCCTCCACCGGTCGAGAGGTAGAGCAAGCAAAAAAACAATTTAACTACCAAATAAATTAAATTACATTTTCTCTCAATGGGAAACTTTCAGTACACAGTCTCGAACACTACCAAGTCCAGAAGACAGTGACAGATTGTACTCAACCTAATGAGACATGGGAACTCAAATTTTCCATGAAGTACTTGTGTTCAACTGTTACTCATCTGTGTTTTTTCTTGGCAAAGTTATTTCAGCTGCCTCTTTCTTGGAAGCACTGCTTTTCAAACCTGCACTTCTTAGGTTAGGAGTGCAATACTGAGCTTAAAAATCTAGTCACCTACTGTTTTGCATGTCCATTTTACCCATCTCTATACAAACATGGAAATGAAAGGCAGTAAGTCATTCTGTTTTAACTGGGGACTTTGGTTGAGCAATTCTCATTTAAAATGGAAAAACCAGTTAGTATTTCACCATTTGATGGCATTATTTCCACTCAGCTAGTCCCATAGCTTGGCTAGTGCAACTGTGCTATGTGCACTGATTCACTGTTTATATTCCTCTTCCTTCAGCATAGTATTTGCCATAGGTCTTATGATTATGCTTAGCTTTGAGATAAGAAGTACTGACTGCTAATAAGTTTTAAGCTTTACACCAGAATTACTTGTAAATTTACTAATGAGAACAAATACTTCATTCAAAATCCATTTTAAACAGTAAACATCGCAAGTTTTATGTAGATACCCTTTTTTATTAAAACAGACTGAAACTGTGCCATAATAAAATTAAAATCACAAGTAGAATATGAATACTCTAGTAACAAATATGGGGAAACCAACCTTAATTGCAGCTTCTCTCAAGGCTTCCAGTCTCTGTCTACTGCTCTCTTTCATATTTACAACATCTTTGTAATCACCCTGTAGAGCTCTTTGGAGGCCATGGATTGCCTGAAAGACTGAGTTTTCACTTTCGTTTAGCTCCTTCTGGAAAATTTCGAAGGTGTGCACCTGAAAAAGTTTCTCTTCATCAGAGAGTCCTGCATCCTTCTCAACTGCTCTTATGGCATTTTTCAGTTTGTTGAGAACAACGTTCTTTTGGCGAAGAAGACCAGACAGTTTTCGGCAGCTCTCCAATACCCACTGCTTCCTCTGAGTGATAACAGCTCCTTTCCCACGGTGCAGCTTTATTGCATGCTTCACTACATCTTCACGTTCTGCAGGGTTTGCTAACATGCCACAAGGCAGCGAAACCAACGTCCACAGGGAAATCAATCCAGTCGCCTTCATTCTTCACTTTATATTCCTCTTGGGAGAAACTGATAATCCACAGCTGCTCAAAGCTTTCTGCTACATGGTTTCTGCATCACCAGTACGCACATCAGGCTGCAAGACAGAACCAATCAGTTATCAAACATGGTAATGTTGGGCCATTAGATCAAACGAACGTAGAAAATAAATCCAAGACTGCCTCCTGCACAACTATCTTTAACAGAACACATATGGTCTTCTTCACTCAACATTTATGAAAACCAAGAAGCAGTCTTATGTAGGAAATAGTCAAGGGGGAAACAAAAATCTATCAATAACCTAACATCTTGTTTAGGTCTCTTCTCAAACCTATCCTAAAACATTGTATCATAATCATTGGTTATTTATAAAGTCTCAGACGCATTAACAAACTCAACTACCCACATTCAACAAAACATAATGAAAAAAAAAGCTTAACTGAATCAGATTACATTATAAATCACAACTGTGGAAGAAAGAACAGCAAGACTTCCTGGACTTCTGGGTGCTACTAGTTTGGATCAAAGACTTCCTTCACCTGAAAGGCTGCAGGCCTCGAGGTACTTCAAAACTTATTAGGGATCTTCAAGATTTTAAAGGAAGTTATAAAAACACTAAATCAATTCATTCATAAGTTCATTTCCCAGCAACTACTTGAAGATCTATGTTTAAACTGCTGTATTTAATTTTAACACCAAGCAGGTTAGAATTTAAAAACTAATTTCCTTCCCTCAGAACCTAGAGCAAAATACTGACATTATTGTAAAATAACAAAGTTACATTTTCTTTTAAAAAAATCCAGACAAACATAAAACCCTCACACCACAAAGCTACACATAACAATATATAAAACTCTGTACATGGCATTCTAAAAACACACAGCACACACAACATGTTAATAGATCATTATTACAGCAGGTATCTCCCTAAAAATTTAGTCATAGTCTTGATCACCGGGTCAGCAGCCTTAATCAGGAACCAACACAGGGACACAGTCATCTGGAAGCAGTCTGCCTAAGACAGAATCTTCTTTTCCTACAGTGCAGTAGCAGTCACAATCCCAGGTATCCAAGCCAGCCATCATCAATACACAGAATGAGCTCTGAGCAACCTGGTCTAGTGGAAGATGTCCCTGCCCATGGCAGAGGGGTTGGAGCCAAAGGGTCTTAAAGGCCCCTTCCAACCTAGGCCATTCTATGATTCCAGGGGAAGGGAACATGGCAAGCACAGTCATGCACTACCTTCATTTTTAAATGCCCTCCCATCTCTGTTTCAGAGAGAAATGAGAAAAATCTGTCAGTGGGTTGGTTTATTTCTTTTTTCAATGCATGAAATGCAAGCCAAAGTATTTAGCTGCTAATAGTTGACAGTGGGCTAGGGTTTAACAACACAAAGAGCTAGAACATTTAAAATTAAGAACTGAAAGCACAATCAAAATAGCAAAAGCATATCACATCAGTCTAATGTCAATAAAATAATAAAGTACAAACATTTTGGAACTTTGATAAAGCTGTGGGGCTTAGTATTTTTAAGAAAGCAAGAAAATAACAATCCCCACCACCTGGCAAAGTTCTAGATTGAAATTTAAGGAAATATTTCTTCATAGATACAAACAAATACTCTTCCTGTTTAGCTTGGGGCAGAGATTTTGCTAAATATGTATTACAACCTGTTCCTGCAAGAAAGACGGAGAAGAAAACACCCAGTGTATATCCACGGTGAGTAAAAGACTCTACTGCATGTGTTACGTGGTACAACAAAGCACATAACTAAATTTTGAGCAGAGATTTATACCAGCAAAGTTCACTCACTGTTGCGCCTTACAAACTTTGCACTGTGGTTCAGACATGGGACAGTTTTGTTTCAGTGATTTTTACTTGGCTAGCAGAAAGTGTTTAAAGGAGCGACACCTGGGGCAGTGCTCAAAAGCTCTTAAGGGAATAAAGATCCCACATACCAAAATAAATGATGCGATGCTGAGCAAAAAAAAAAAAAGGGGCAAAAAAGCTAACACTCCTCTCCATCCACTACGAGTAAGTATCAAACTAGGGGGAACTACTGTCGTTTGAAGTTCTTATTTAATCAGCGTTTGCTTCCTGCTGGATTACAGCTCATCTTCCCCCTTTTTGCTTCCTGAACACAACACTGAAGCACCAGATTTCATCAAGCTGATAATAGTGGACCCTGCCTCCAGACCTCTCTTGCGGGTCCTTCCACATCTGTCGGTTCGCTTCCACTCGTCCCCTTTTCCAATCCCAGCTCCACCCCAGGAGCCGCAGAGCAGCCGGGGCCGTGCCCGCCCGGCACCTCCGCCCCGGCGCGGTCCCACCTGAGTGCGACGGCAGCTCCCGGCGCCGCTCCCTGAGAAAGGCCGGGCGGACGGCGGGGCACAAGGAGAGAACAGAAGGAGATAAGTGGAGCGCGGGGGAGACCGGGCCGGCTCCCTGTCTCTCATGGCGGCGGAGAGACGGGGGAAAAGAAGCGGCCGCCCCGCCCGGCGCTCCCGGCAGCGACGCTCACCTGAGGGACGGAGGAAGGCCCGCAGCGGCGGGGCGGGAAGGGCGGAATCGCAGGGCGGCGAGCACGGGTGTAAGAGGGCAGCGGCCGCTGGCGGAGGGCACCGAGGAGCCCCGTCCTTGCGGCCGCCCCTCGCCCCGCGCCGGTGCCCGAGCGCCGGGG
>VZTD01002792.1:201943-212785 GCA_013397725.1 Rhagologus leucostigma | reverse complement strand
GGCCGGTGCGCGCCTGCGCGGGAGGCGGCGCCGGGCGGTGAAGTTGGTGGGAGCGCCGCTGATAAAATGGTAGGTTGTACGAGCCGGGGGGGAGGGGAGGCGGTGAAACCGGGGAGGGGGAGCCCTGAACAACCCCCGGGTACCCCCCAGACTGGCAAGCCGAGCGACCCCGCACCTCCCGTCGCGCCGAGTCCCGTTGCCCTGCCCGGGGAGGGGGGACGGCGCCAGGTGGGAGAGACGAGCGGCGCGGGGACACGGGGACGCGCACCCCCGTGCGGAGTCGCTCTCCCGCCGCTTCCTCCGCCGGGCCGGGAGCGGAGAAGGTCACTGGGGGCGGCGGGGGAAGAGAGGGGGCCGGGCCCCGCCGCGGCTATTTCGAGCGCAGGCAGCCGGCGCAGCGCGTACCTTTCCCTTTTTTGGGATTAGGGCTGGCGGGGCAGGTCACCGGAGCTGCGAGTCCCTCGCTCCCACCGGCCCTTCCCCGCCGCGGGACGCGGCAGGTGCGTGCAGCGTGAGGCGGTGGGAAAGGTGCGGTACAAATTCCCTTTCCGAGTCGGGGTGGCGGGGTCGGCCGGGGCTGTTCTGGGAAGGAAGCGCTTTCCCGGTGCCTCTGCAGCAGCTTCAGCGCTTCCCTGGGGTGTGCGGTACGGTGTCATTAGCGCTGGGAGAGGGCTCCAGAAACGTGACTGAGCTGTGCTTGGATGCGAGGTGCGCATCCTTGTTCGGGTGCCATCGGCGAGGAGTCATGCTGGGGCCGGGAGTTCAGGCTCGTCCCGGCCCCCAGGGAAGGTGCGCGGGTGCCGCTGCCCGCTGCAGGGCACTGGCCGCAGATGAGCGGGAGGAACCGTGCTACGTGGCAGGGTAGTGAGCTGGGAAGTCGAGTGTGTTTCTTATCGCTTCAAATAATTCAGTGTTGCATTTCGGTAGACATGAAGCTAGAAAATATCCGTAAATGCCTGGCGTTAGCTAGGCTTGAAAGAGGACGTGGGGTTTGCTTCGGCGTTGTTGGCACACTGCTCTGTTCTGGAGTGATTATCGCTAAGTTTGTTGCCCAAAAGAAGTTTACGTAACTGAGGAAGATCTAGGTGCAGAGACTCCCTTAGCTAAACCTTCAGGAAAATTTGGAGGCAGCCTAGAGCTTGCAGCCAAAGGATTATTGGTTATTTACTTAACAAAGAATGTCGTAGTTATTTTTTGCACGTTTTCCCTCCCACCCTACACATTTCTTGTATAAAAAGAAACCCGACGTGTTTCTTCTTATATTAAATTGAAAAATCTTGTAGGAAACACCAAAATCCTTATCTTGTTTACGTGATGTGTTTCTTGTGTCAGGACCTTCTATACTCGAGATGTCACTGCCCACATGGGTACAAGAGATAAAAAAGTAAACTGAAAGATGGTCCCGTGTTTACTGCTGACTGGATCAGGATTCAATTCCCTTTTAAGAGACCAGTAAATTTTCCATATACCTGATGATTTAAGCTGTAGTGAGGAATTTAGACAAATTTCTCAGCTTAATTGTTGGCCCAGAACATGTGTTAGGTATGGTTTAACGAAATTGGAAAGTACAGAATATAGTAAAGAAAGGAATTTGATTTAAGCAATCTCCTTCTGCTTCCAACTTCATGTAAAAATAATGTTGAAATATGCTACTAGCAAATTTTCTCTCTATAAAATGCCCATTCCTACCTCTTGGGTGTTCCAGAAGTTTAGGGATATTGTGTCAATATGGTTGCTGCAATTGAGAGAAACATCATATTAGTTCCTGTAGCCCACTGTAACAGCCTTTTTTGTTGTTTAATGTATAAGTAGTATAAACATATTTTTCAAAGTTTAGTTAAAGTTTTATATCACATCTTATAGTGTCATTGTAACCTTCAGCAGTCTCTGATATGTCCACTTCACCTATTTTATTTTTGTCGTATGTCTTCTGTTGGCAATGTTTTATAACATAATTACGTGAGAAATGCTTCTGCCTTTTTCAGCTGATGACTTAACATGATTAAACTTTGCATTGTTAATTGTTGCTAAGAAAATACTAGGAAAACTCTTGGGTATTTTTTTTCCATGTACGAAGGATGTATACAGAATTTGAGAATCTATGAGTTGTGCCTTTTTAATTTCTTTTTTTTATAACCACTAGGCATATCTTTCAGAAGATAACCATATTGTAATATGATGAAACTTGTGTTTGCTGGTGTTACAGAACAGAAAAAACATCAGCATATGTCAGCAATAAAGCAGAAATACAAGTTTGTTACTGACAGAATATGTGCTGCTAAAAATGTATGTATAGATGCTGTCATTTCAATTTTCAGAAGAAAATGCTGTCTATTTAACTGCAGAAGAACAAGGCTTTGTCTTCCTGTAATTCTGAAGTGAAAGTTGTCATCAACAAGAAAACTAAAACCTTTAAAAGATAGGCGTTAGTAGTAGAATGCTGAAACAAACTTCTGGATTAGCTTCATTGGCTTTCCTGCTTCTTTTGCATCCCAAAGCATAAGCTTAAATCATCCCAGAAGGACAAGGTCCGCCAGTTTATGGCATTTACCCAGGCTGGTGAAAGGACTGCTATATACTGCTTAACACAGAATGAATGGAAACTAGAAGTGGCAACAGACAACTACTTCCAGAATCCAGACTTATACTACAAAGAATCCATGAAAAATTCAGTAGACAAGAAGAAATTAGAACAACTGTATAATCGATACAAAGGTAAGCTTTAGTTTTTTGGGGGATTTTTAGATTGGTGGGCTTGGGTTTTTTGTTGTTGTTGTGGATTCTGTTTCGGTTTTTTCTAAGTTATATTGTGTGAGGAATTTTTCTGCTTTTCCCTCTATAATTTTTAAGGAGTTTTAAGAAAAGCTCTCTAGCTTTTGCATCTCCATATGTGTTTGCAGTAATAAAAATGAAAAAAGGTTTTAAATGCTCTTAATGGTCTGTACACAGCTTTTGTAGATACTTCTGTAGACTTTAAAAGTAAGAAATTAAACCTATAGTGAGGAAAAAGTGTCAGCTGTCAAATATGGTAGCAAAGTTTGTTATGCAACTTCGTGATTTATTGCCAGTGGCTGCTGTTAAATATGTGTATGATGTTCTTTCCATGGCAAGATAATACATATTGGTCTTATGCTAACATTTGGGGGAATTAATTCTGTTCAGAGACAGTAATATTTCTATACATTAATATCAAAAATTTTTCAGATAACAATACAGCTAGGAGTGTGACGAAACAGTTGAATAAGGAAACTCAAAAACTGGAAACTACATCCTTGTTTAATTCCTTCATGCTGGCATATTACAGCAAAAGCGATGTGCCTTTTCAGAGAGGCTTGGAGGGAAAACCCCAGGAAAGTGGATTAAAGGCAGAGTTGCTTCTTTTCCAAGTTTTATTTTCCATCATTGTTAAAAAGAACAACAACAAAAAAGAAAAGATAGGTATTTAAATATAAGAATGTACATGATCCAGGTGACAGTGCTTGCTGAACTGTGGCCATCTGACACGAATGTGTGCATTGTTCATGTTGGAGCAATGCAGGCTGGAATCATTGTTAGCTCCTGTTGAAATCCATACATCTCGTGTTTTAAAACATGGACTTTTAGCCACTACTCAGCTATGATTTTATGTACTTCTCTAATTGAAATATATGGCATGCTTTGTATACACTTTATCCTGTTTTTATTATATTGTTTCTACCGTTTTTGTTTCTCTTTACATAATCTGTTCTATTTTAAGTATAGGGGTTCTTCAGTACTTCGTTATTATGTGGTAGTGAATTGTGTAGGGACAAAGAGGCAGCAATGCTATAGCATTTCTTTGTGAAAACAAAAACCCAGAGACAAAACTCAGAGAACCATGTTTTGGTGTATATATGCATATGTGTATATTTACATATGTATCTGTATCTATATAGATATATCTGAATCTTTTGTTTGCTCCTTGAATATCAGTCTTGGAGATTGCTGGGTCGAAAATATATATTCAGATTCATAAATGCTGTTAAGAATATCTGAAATGGAAGAAGATTATCACAAATGTTATTTGTAAATTCCTAGCAGTGGCAAACTGCACTATCTGGCTTTTGTGAAAGCAAGTCTAGCCAGTTTATGTCAGTGTTTTAGTTAGCAGCACACCTTTGCAGTTCTGGCACTTAAACACTGAAGTTGTAAACTTTAAAAACTTTCAAAAGATTTGACAGAAGACCATGAAAGTTTTGGTTAAGCACCTTTGCTTTTTTCATATATGGCTTAAACCTGAGTCACTGGCCCCTCAGCAGTAAGGGATTCCTTTGTTCTTCAAGGCCTATACAATATTGCACTGTATTTGAAATCTGAGATAAAATGTCTTTTTCTGTGCTGTTTTTTCTTAGTTTTCCTACCTGTTTATCCAGCAACTCTGTCAAAACAACAGTTGCATTTTTGTTACTAGTTGGCTGGATGATGTGAAATATGATAGGGATGAAAAGTCCTTGTTGAAATCCACCAGAATTTTTCCACTGATTTCGAGACAGTGTACATCTCACCCTCAGTTCTTCAATTACTCCCCAAATACACAAGAAATATGTTTTACATTTCTTAGAACTAGTTGATATGTATTTATATATATTTACTTGTTATTTGGGATCAAAGGCCCCTGAATTATACCATGGGTGTAATTCTTTTAATGGGTATAAGTCTGTTTGCCAAATTAACTTCCTCTCTGGAATTTACCATTTCTTTCACTGTAGTATTGGCTGGAAAAGTAGAAGAGATCTTAGCTTAAGAATTAAAATAAAATTCAAAAAGTTTTATCTAGGCTTGATTTTTTTTTTTTTATCAACTTGTTGGATCAGGACTTAAAAATAGCATGGTTGAAAATCATAGCTGTTTAAGAAGTTAGTATTAAATCTACTCAAGGGATGCTTTTCTACACAGCCCAACTTATGATATTGAAATGTCTTTCAAGAGCTGGGAAAGGCAGTTTTGTGGTTTGTAAAGTCTTAGGCTTTGAAAACTGCAGGTGCAGCTTTTATTTTCTTTTGTTTTCATTTGTTTTTTTTTTCTCCAATTATTTAAGTTTCTGTGCAGGGAGTTGTTTGTTTGGGGTTTTTTTGGGTTTTTTTGGGTTTTTTTTTTTGAGAGAATTTTGTTACAGAATTATTATAAGGCATCTACTGTGATGTAGGTAGTTAGGAAGCGCACTTCCAACATTCGAAAAGGTGCTACTGGGCAAATACTCTGTTTCACTTGTACTAAATTGTATTAATTAGCTTAATTCTGTTAGGCTAATGCATTGTTTGAACAATGTTTTGGTGATTTCCCTGACTTATAATTAAACCCCCAAAATGTTTAAATGTGGTCTTTAAATAGATACAGTGGATACCCATATGTCACTATCAGGAAAAAAAAATATGTGGTCTTACATGGTAGGTGTGTTTTTGTTGGGCTTGATTTTGGGTTGCCTTTTTTTTTTTTTAAGCTTAATACACGCTGACCAATATAAATATGTTGTATGTTTTGTTTATCACCCTTACTGTTTCTGAATGTAGGCAGCATCTCCTGAGTTAATGCAAAGCTTTTATGGAGGATTGGGAGGGAAAACAAAACTATTTTGTTGACGTTTGCAGATAAGTTCAGGAAAAGTTCCAATATAGGATTTCCCTATAAGTTTACAGAATACTTAATCTGTTTACTAATTATTTCTCTTTTAAAGTTACCTAGACTTCAAGTGAAAACATTTGTGAAGGTTATGAAAAAATGAATACCTGTGTTATGCAGCACATCAGAGCTGTCAGATGATTAATATGTTTTGTAAATAATTACAGTTCTCCTCTTTGTATTTTGAACTGCAGACCCACAAGATGAAAATAAAATTGGCATTGATGGGATTCAGCAGTTCTGTGATGATTTAAGCCTGGACCCAGCCAGTATCAGTGTTCTGGTTGTGGCATGGAAATTCAGGGCAGCTACTCAGTGTGAATTCAGTAAAAAGGAATTTGTTGATGGCATGACAGAGTTGGGGTAAGTATCCACTTCTTTATAGTTTATGGTGTAAGGCCTGAACCTTGTTTCTGTTCAAAACATTTTCAGTTAAACTGTGTGAAGCTTTAAAAAGCTGTTGAGGCTAGTGCCAAGCTTAACAAGTGCAAAATGCCTGTAGTGTCTTGTCTTCCTGAATGACCACAGTAAGGGGGGAAGCAAAACAATTTCTGCCTGTACAGCAAGGGAGTCAGATGGATTCACCTAGTTTTTTATGTCGTTCATAGTAAGCATATGCATATTTGTGTTAAGGATTTGAGTTGGACCTCCTGCTGTTAAAAACTGAAAGTCGCTGGAGGTGTATGAAGGGAAAAAAATTGCAGTGTTGAAGCAGAAAAGAAATAGGAAAAGAGAAAAGAACCTTCAATTCTTTACCTTGCCACCAGCAAATGGACCCATCTTTCTTTTTGTCCATTTTACCACCCATACTTTTGTCTCTTTTATCTTAAATACTTCATTTGTACAAAATATCTAGGAGGAATTGAAATAAAAAATTAGGATCTTGGTAGTAGAAAAGATTAGTCCAACTGTGATGTAACTGATAAAAATTTCCTTCCTGCATTACAGAGCTGTTCTGGGTAATAAACTTTGAACGTTGCCTCTGTTTACCAATAAAGTCAAGCTTTTATCATCATAAACTAATATTTTGTGTATGACTTTTCCTTGCAAGAGGAGCAGCATTTCTACTATTTAGAGATGTTAAAATGACTTATTTTTTAACAGATTGCATTAAACGGGTGGATAAGTACAGTTTATTACTTGATCATGTTTTTTGTAGCTAAACAATTGCATTTGATCTTAGAATGGCACCTTATCAATGCATTTCTGTGCAGACCAACTTCTAGGAAATGTGGTGGTTGTTTCTTGAGCAGAGATCTTAGCAGTCTGATGTTACTGACCTCATCAGTTACTGATTTCTTTTTAAGCTTTCTTTTTTAGGAAATTGTGATGAAATAACTTTTAATACCATCTGAAGTTCACTGCTTTATTTTGTCCCCTTGGGTAGCTTTGGGTAGAAATTACAAGAATAATTATGATTTTCTAACCATGGGCAGAAATGAAGTGCTCATGTTATTATGTTAAAGGAGCATTTTTCTTTTCATATAAGTGATTAAAAAGGTTTTGCTAAATCACTTATGACTTTTGGCTTGGATTTTGTTTTTGAATTTGATTGTCACATTTCTGCTGTGTTCTTTTGACTGTCTCTGACACAGTTCCATAGAAGTCTGTGATTTTTATCTATTTCTGCTCAACACGTGTTGAAGTGTTCTTGGGAGCATAATATGGTTGTGCCCGCTTGCCACAGCACTTACTGAGAATTTGGAATGATTTTGTTACGTACTTGGAGGTGCAGTGTCTGTGGTTTTTAGCAGTGAACACAAGTGAGCATTCAAATGGAAAGAAATTCCCTCAGGCTTAGATCCCATAGCATCTTTAGGATGCATATGGGAAGGTATATTTGTTGACTAGATCAAGTACCAATGAAACTGAGCTTCTCATTTGAAGACTGTTGGTAGAATTCTTTCTTTTCTCCACCAGGTACTGCTGGAGGCCAGAAAGGTACTTATTTTTATCTGTACCATGGAAGACAGTTAAAATTGCAGTTGCATTTTACGGATTTTGTTATAGATACTCATCCTTTAATAGAATTTTTCTTGAATCTTTAGAATAAATACGAACACTTGACTATGGAGAAGTTTCAAATACATAGTGTTAGTTGTGATACCTGCTTGTTTTGAAACCTGTTTGCTTCACTTTGAGTTTCTAGGTATTCAAGATATTGGTAATGTCCTGTAAACCTTGAATTTGATGCCTTGTCCTAGTAGAAATGCTTTCCCATTTAAAAGTGTGTCTTGTTAGCTCAGGTGTTTTTACTGAAAATGCTTCGGTGGTGTTATTCAGGGATGTGTTTCTGTTAGAATTTCAGTAACTTGATTCTGTCTTAGCTTACCTGTGCCAGGCTGTTAAATAGTTTGCCAGCCTTCAGCCTATCATTCAAGGCTCATTTTGTTCCTAGGTTTTATTCTCAAGTGTTCTATGATGGGGAGAGAATGACTGCAAATAGTAGTTCATTTAGTTGGAAAGTCCTCTAATGTTAAGATGAACTGTAAAAAAGTAGTGTGAAGCTCTTTATTTAGGAAAGCAGGGAATAAGCAATGTCTATCTAGATTAAAGCAAAACGTCACATGCTTGTGTTACAGTGTCCCAGGGGAAGGAATAACAGAGTTCAGTGAGGTTTGGGTGTTCTTTAAGAACAGAATAGCATCTATTCAGAAGTTCATAAAGAGACAGAAAAGAAGTTAAACCACTGAATCCTGTGTATTGTGTACCTGCATTGTGTACCTAATGGATGCCTGTATACAGTGTTCCACTTAAAATCCTTTAGTAAAGGCACATGAGCATTTATATTTTTCAGAATGCTATCCACAAAGATAATCTGTTTTTATCTTAAACACTGTTTTGTTTTGCTCTGAAACTAAACCCAAAAAAATGTGGGGGAAAAGTAGAAAGAAATTTTTAAATATATGCAAATGATGTAATCTCTTTTGAACAGGTGTGACACCACAGAAAAACTAAAAGCTCTATTGCCAAGACTGGAACAAGAGCTAAAGGATCCAACAAAGTTCAAAGATTTTTATCAGTTTACTTTTAACTTTGCTAAAAACCCTGGACAAAAAGGTCTAGGTAAGTAGAAAAAAAGTGACAAAATGTCTGCAGTCAGTTAAGTCTTCCAAATGCTTCCAGTATTACAATATTCTCAGTGGCGATTGTACAGTAAATTCATTATTGATTTCTTTCACTGACTTCTCTTCCCCATCTTCTTTCGTTTAATCTCTTCTTAGTGTCCCCTTGGTACAGATAATTTAATGGCGTTTTCTGCCAGTATTGACATTCTCTCACCTCTTGTCAAAAGAAGTTCCTGCAGTTCTTCGACACCTGTCAAATTTTTTTTTAAAAAATACTGAGCTAGTGAGCTCTGTGTGTTAAGAACTACTGAAACAAGATGTTCGTATCAGCTCAGGAAGAAGGAGAAAACTGGGAAAAAGTTGCTCTTCTTCTAAGAATTTTTAGTTTTAGCTCAGTTTTTATGTAAAGTTTAGAAAAAGGGTATTATGGACTTGGTTTAAAACTAGTGAGTAAAAATAGGCATAGTTTATAAAGCATTAAACTATTATTCTTTGTAACGTTTGAGATTTTTCCCAATCCGTGCCTTGTATTGCTGGAGTAAAACTGATACATTATTTAAATTCCTTTTTTTTCCTCAAAACAGAAATCTCTAGTTTGTGGACAGTTAAAAAAAATAGTAAGATGAAAGCCACTCTTCTCAAATTTATGTCCGCTTTCAGAAGATACTGTGTAGAAAGGAATTAGCATTTTGCATAAAGAATAGCACTGTACCACCATCACTGTTCTTTGTGCTGTGGGTGAGAAGAAGTGGTTTGTTGGGTTTTTTAGGGTTTGGGGAGTTTTTTGTTTTTCAGCGTAGCCACTTTAAATCTGAGTTACTTGGAAAGTTGATAAATGTTTTTCTAAAGAACTGTTGGGAGAGCAGAATATTGATTTAGACCTTGACCAGGGGTGTCTGTTCCACATTCTTTACTTTGAATAATCTCTCTTGTCTTCCCTGGTGTCGTTTTGGTTTTTTTTTTCTTTTTTAAACTGTGGACAACTTTTAGCCAGTTTATGTTTGTCTTCATTTTTTTTCAGCAGTTTCATTTTTCATTTCATTTGTCACTCTCTCCTGGCTCACGTGCCACTCCTACTGACACAAAAAAGATCTTGTAGTGGCTCTGTGAGCTTGTTTAGAATTCTAGTCCCTTAGCTTGTCTTCATCAACAAAACTTAGTTCTTTCAAATTGCAGGAAAGGTAAGTTAGTTACAGCTGAGGTTGGATTTTATGGGATACCTAAAGAAATACTACAAATAGCTTCCTGTTTTAATTGGATCAGTTCCAACATGAAACTCATGAACTTGGGCAGTACATTTCAAAAGCTTTTCACCTAAGCCTGTAGGAAGAGTGGAGGAGGGAAGGCAGCCCAACCCAGATTTGGAACTGAATGTACTGAGGAAACTTGTTTTCCATTACTTCTTTTTATTCAGTATTGGGGGTCCTTTCATTGGTAAGTCTGTCTTCTCTGTTGTGTAAGAAAGGTGTTTTATTGCCAAAAGTACCAAAGTTCCTTCTTGGACTAAGAGTTGAACTATTAGCAGGAGAAAATAAGAAGTGCAAAAACTGAAGTAAAATTTAAACTGTAGAATGAATTGATGGGAACTGTGGCTGATTTCAGTTTTCAGGAGTTTTAGTAATTTCGATAATATGTACAGTCTCTTAATTTCTAGTACTTCTTACGTGGCAATATCTTGGTGGCATTTTTCATCAGACTTCTTCTGGTTTTGCTAAAATGATTCTAGATAGTAAAGAAATACAAGCAGATGCCACTGTTCTTACTTCAGTGGAGACACACCATGTTTCTTGGATCACCATAGTTTGAGTAGAAAGAGACTATTGAGCAAACATATGGACTAATGTGACATTTTTGAGTGATTGCGGCCGTGGTAGCTTACCCAAATAAAAATTAACACTGTATAGGTTTGGAGTTGGAATCTTTACAGGGAATACCATCGTAGTGGAGCAAAGAGGTGAAGGAAAAAAGTAAGTTTACAGGTAGTTTGTAATAACCACAGAAGGAAGCAGTATGTTGTAAGCAAGGAAAAAAATCCAACCAGTTATTTTACTGGAGTGTTTGTATGAGCTGAGAATTCTAGTTGCTTCAGCTACATTTAATACAGGTTTAGGTAGTTCGATTTTTTTTTTTTTTTTTT
>VZTD01002792.1:129947-201923 GCA_013397725.1 Rhagologus leucostigma | reverse complement strand
TTTTTTTTTTTTTTTTCATCCTCTTCTCTGTATACATTTATGTATTTTCTCCTGGAATGAGAAACTGCCCATCTTTGCTCTCTGTCTCCAGGGATGTTTGGTATTTGTGTCCAATGACTGTGTGCCCTGTATCATGGAGATGTGGGAATTGGTATCAGCCGTGTACAAAGTCTGTTTCTGTCTTACTCAGTTTGGAGCCTTTACTTTCATTAAGCCCAGATAGTTAAACAGAATGAATAATTAGGGTTTTTACCAACTGAGCTGGTACAAATCTGTGCCTAGCTCTGTCTAGGTCATCTTACAGTGATGACCTCTCCTTCCCCACATGCACATTAAGTGACGTTCAGTCAGTATAGGATGCTGCTTAGCTCCTGCCCGGGCTGCTTGCCTTAAAGTCTTTCTGGTGAATTGTAACTTGGAGACTGAGAGGTCAGTAAGTTTATGCCAAGTAAAGGATAAAAGGGAATGGTTTTAATTAATGAAGTGCAAATAATCTAGGAATTCTTTGCTAAATTTCAATTGCAGAGTATTTTAATGTGATTTTTCTAGGGTCTGAAGTATTCAGTGCTTTTTCTTATTAGGCTGGGAGCTTGTATCACCAAGTCTGGTAGTTGTACTTACTGTTTAGGGGACTGATCTGTAGGCTAAAAGAATGTTGTTTGATTCTTGGATATACATATGACCTATAAATGCGGCTACTTGAAAACTAAGCAAGTTTGTCATAGTGCCAGTGACAGATGAGGAATTCGTATTCTTAGCAGATTGTTAATAAAACCTTTTGTAAAAGAAGACATAATTAAACCCTTTCTGTTGGGTCCTTCAGGCTAAGTGCCAGGGCATCTTTTTTTTAACAGAAGTAACTCTTGAGAATAGAGCTTACCAGAAGTGTGTCTGTGATAGGCAGACTGACTTACACAATTATTTTTCATTTTTTTTCTTGTTTGTTATCTTAGCATATTGAAACCATAAGAAATGAGTGAATTATCTCTAAAATGTTCAAGCAGCAATGCTTTAGTTAGGAGTCATGTTCATTGCTCCATCAGTACATTAATGCATTTCATATTATTTTTTTAAAATTTGTATCTGTTGTTTTAAGAAGCGATATGCAACAGTTACTACTTTATTTATTGTCCCCTCTCCTCTGAAAAAACATGAGGAAATAGTGGTTTATGGCTTCCTTTTTAATATTCGAGGTGGTCTTTAAATTTAAAAGGTAGAGAAATACTTACATAGTGTATTCCCTTGTGCTAGACAGGATCAACATCTACCAAAACCATTCCTTGCACATGCTTTTCTAATCAAATGCTCTGTGGTATGCTACAATATATACTAACTTGCCTTTTCAGTTTCAGTAGGTATCAATAAGATTTGAGGTCTGATTTGTACTGGTCTTGTGGCTGAACGAGTTTGAGAGCCATTGCCTTCACAAAATAGAATCTTAAATTTTTGATGGCAGATTTCATACATCTTAGTCCATGTTTGCTTAAACCTATTGTTAGATATTTTTTTTACCTTTTTCTAGCATATAACTTAAATCTCTGTTTCTGAATTTTCTAGTTTAATACTTTAACCAGCCAAAGTAAATATGCAAAATACATTTCCTTAGAGTGAGTAGCAACTTTTTACATATTTGGCAATGGTGTATGTATTTTTCCTTAGTCTCTGGACTACGTAAAACCAACTACCCTGATAAAATTTGTCTTCTAGCTGATACTGGAATTTTGTCTTCCAATTCTTTTCCTTTGCAATCAAATTGGTCTAATTTTCTCTTGTCTTGTAGTACCCAATCAAACCAGATACCTTCCGTGTGTCTTAGATACTTTGCTTCTTGTTTTGCATCTTTTTGAGTTTCCTTAATTTTGATACTGTCTGCAGTTTGCAATCTGTTTTACTATTGGGTTTCTGTAGCACTGCGATGTACGCAGTTAAGTCTGATCTTGTGTTTCTGCAGTTGATTTCTCCCACTAGCAGTATGACTTTGCACATATCTTCAATGAAATCTTTCTTATTTACTTCCAAGTGGTTTTCCAATTTGTCCAAATAATTTTGAATTCTAATCCTGTCTTCTATCATGTTAGACTTTTTCCAGGTTTTGTTTAAGTTGCAAATTTAATAGAAGTTTTCTTTGTTGTATCATCTGAGTTATTTAACTATTGGGTGTTAGATACAGGACTGACCCGCTTGGATGAGTTACTTTCTCCTGGTTTGGCAGGGAGTGACTGAGGTTCTTCCAGAACTTCTTTGACTTTTATGAAGTTTCAAACATGGTAGGAAGCAGTTTGAGATTGCTTCAGCACACTGAGGTGAATTTCACCATATCTGGCTTCACTTAGGGCAGCAGTGCTTGAAGACTGAATTTCTGAAAGTTTTTTTCTGAAATAACTGTCAGTTTTCATTGAATCTTTTTGCTTGGAGGACAGGATCAACATCTATCTCCAAATGCCAAACCGGCACAATGTCCCAGACTTTTTTTCTTTCCGGAGTTATTATCAGCAGGACACAGTATCTTTTATCATACCAGCTGCCATTTATAAGATGGAGAGTGGGAAGGCACAGAAGCCCTTCTTGAAGTTTATTTGGTGATAGAAGAATTTTGATGATACCTGACGCAGCTGTCTTCATAATTCGGTGGGGATTTTGCTCCAGGAAAGTGGTCTTGGAGGGTAGGAGTGTGTGTGTAGTTTTGTGTTTTATTTATTTTTGGAAAAGCCTGTCTTTCCGTGCTTTATAATTTCTTCTTCTCCAGTTCCCCTCAAAACCAATGCAAGAAATTATGCCTTTATGTAATTAGATGGGAAGAATCCTCTCCAATAAACTAAGTTACATCTGTTCTGTTACTCCCTAAAACAGACACAGAATTCAGTACACCAATACTTACTCCTAGAAATAGGACTGCCTTTTATAGGAGTCTCTTTTCCACAGTTCATGTGGTGACAGTAGGGAATTTTTATTTCTCTTTGTATCTGCAAGACTTCTGTCGCTATAGTCTCATCCAACTCGAATGTTTGCATTTACTTTTATTAGCTCAGTATTATCAAGTAGAATGCTTCAGTCTGGACACGTGCTGTGTAAAGAAGTCAAAGTAGTAGCAGTCCCCAAGGTTATATCTTGTGTAAGGAGTGAGATGCAGAAGGCAAAAGCTCAGTGCATAAGATCTGCCACGATGATCTTTAATCAGAACATAATTTTCTGGTTAATGTTGCTCAGCACCCAAATGTCAAGTGTCTTTCAAATACATCTGAATAGATTTGATCATTATCGAAGAAGACAATGGATGCTTATAACTGTTAAGACTGTGACTCTCTAAGTGGTGGACAGAATTCAGGAAAAAAAACATAGCAAGGTTTCAACACAGCAGTGCCATCTCAGTGGCTGCATGTTGGACCTGGCGTACATAGTATTTAGATGTATTAAACTTGATCTGCATTTTGTCTTTATATTTTGAAGGTGCAGTTTATCAAGTTATCTGGTTTGCCAGGAGACTTTAAAAATAATTATTATGGATACCTGTGATTCTGTCTTTAATATGCTTTCTCATGTTCTTACTACTGTGTATAGTAGTAATTTTTGCATGGTGCAGATTTGGAGAGATTTATCTTGCCTTCTACTCCCGAGGCAGTCTGAGTGAAATTTTGTATCCTAGCTCTTGTTGGTAAGTGTACGAAAGAATAGGATTATAGGTCTTTTGTCATGTTGTCTGCAAAGCAGTTCAGATTTCTAAGGGCACTTTGAAGCTCAAAACAAGGCCTTAGCTCTATCTTTTTTTTTTTCTTTTTTTCTTTTTTTTTTTTGAACCTGATACTTGCTGTGATTCTCTTACTGAGTCTCTCTTTGAGCCCCAAAAAGACATGCTCAGGAGTTTGTTACAGTTTGTTTTAGCCCCACGGAGGAGCTTAATGCATTCTTTCATGGTCTTCACCTTCCAACATGGAAACAAAAAGCTGATTTGGTCCTTCATCACTTCTTTGTGATCCCTTCGTCTGCTTGCTGGCTCAAAAGGTTGTGCTTCCTTCTCTCTGCCAGTTGCCTGGGATCAAGCAAGAGATGAAAGATGAGGAGGGCATTCAGACTTGAATCAAATATTACCTCAAGACCAGAAGAATGACTATCTTTGCATCCGGTATGTGGACTTCAAGGAGGTTTCCTCTCCTATAAGCAGATGAGTATAATGTACTCTTTTTTAATTGAAGCAACATCAACTTTGGCTTTTATCATAGCAATATCTCAAGATTCTTTGGAGAGATCTTTAGACATTAGGAAAGGATATCTTTTCTTTCTATTTTGTTTTCTTTTTTTAGACCCCCCTCCCCTCAACCTAGTTATCAAGGTGTCCTCCGCTTTCAATGAAGAATTAGATTCATAGGCTATTGGTAGGAGTGAGTTCATGGAAGAAGTTGAGGGAGGTCTATAAATGAACTTTACATTTATTTTGAAAGAGGTCTGTGAATGCTGTATTTTAGGTGTTCCAGTGACCTTGGTCTGTGTGTATGGTTCTTGCTTTATTTTTGTTCACATTTTCCATGTTGAAAATGCCAGCAGTTTGAGAGAAACTTGGTATAGAAGAGGTGCTCTGATCAGTAAAAGTGTGGCATAACTGCCAGTTCTAGTAATGCCTCATTGATTCTTTTACTCATGTTTGGACCTGGTTTGGGAACTGTATATCCAGTCAATTTTAAGTCATCTGTTGTTGTTTGTCTGAATTGTACGTGAGGAGATTTGCAGAGGCAAAAAGATTTTTGAACTGGCTACAGTCAGGTTCATTAGGCTGCACTCAAAGTGGTGTTCACACAGTCATTTCCTAAATCTAACTTGCATTCCGAAGCAGTTAATCTGTTTTTGTGCAGTTAATGCTTAAGGTGATAAACATAAAAGGTTCTGCATGGAATCAGGCTGCTTCAGCATGGTGGATGCTGAGAAAGAGCTAATGAGCACAGCCAGACCCTGCTCGATTCCTGCAGTGATTCCTGCATTCCTGCAGTGCTCCTCTGAAATCCGTGTGCTGTGCTTTACCACTCCTCCTGTCCACCACAGGCACTTAAGTCGGACACTGTGCATTATCTGTTCCCTAACATAGGACATTGGGAAGCTCTTTGCTTACGTCTTTGCAGGGATGAGTGGATCCAGCTGAGCTGGAGTTTAGCCATGATCTGTATCTGTATCATCCCCCTTACTTGTTTTTTTCCCTTCTGTCTATCTTCTGTGGGGGAGCTTCCAGTTGCAACTACAGGCTATTTTGCTCTAAGCTTTTGGCAATTCAATTAAGTGTTTTTAGGTTTAATCCCGATGGTATTTTCTTGTTATTTTGCTGATTAGGAAAGAAGAAACTAATTCTTGTGTCTGTGTTTTTAGAAATTTGGAGGCCAAAGAAGACTCTTAAAAATCATTCAGAAATGAAGAAACAAGGAATTTATTAACTCACTGAATCTTGCAAGTATTCACTTGATGCTTATTGGTCAGGCAGTGTGATAGTCCTGTTGTTGAGACAGACTGACAACAGTTTCTATTGTTCTTACCTCAGCATCAGTGTCAACACAGTGTTGAAAACTTACATCAGTAATTCAGGTGAATTAGTGATAATATTATATCAGTTTCAAACATGACTGCAGGAACAGATCTTGTTGGTAGGGCAGACTGAGAGCTAGAAAGCTCTGTTTGGCCGAGTATAACAAGTGAGTGCTGCAGTCCCAGAGGGTGGTTTTGGCACAGCAGGTCTAAATGACTACATGTGTTTCATGTTCCTCAGAAATCCTGCTCTCTAGCCAATTCCTTGCTATCTGTTGATTTCTCTTCTTGTTTTCACACTTCCTTGATTTCTAGTGTGCAGTGACTTCATTGCCCTGGTCCAAAATCATAGCAAAGGCATGAGGAACTTAATTTGATTCTTTTTTTTTTCATGCAGCAATCTAATAATGATTTTTTTCTTTCTTAACAAGATCAGCATTTGATCAAATCTTAAAAGTCAACACAGGCTGTGTTTCTCCTTCTGCATTAATTGTGCTATTTGTTATCACTTCAAGCTTTCTTTTCAATCAAGATACAAGAGGCTGAGGTTTTTTGAAAACAAGTTTAGAATGAGGTTTTAGTGTTTGAGGTTAGATCATACTGCATGCAAAATGCTATTTCTGATTAGGAAAAACCGATTGTTTAAGGGTCTGCATGACACACAACTCTCAGTAGATATTGACACTGAAAATATTTTTGGGTTGAAAGGCAAGCTCAAACTACTGTATAATGTACAGTATATGATGTGGTATTTTTATTATATTCTTTAGCCATTTAGCAATTTCATGCTTTGGGTATGAACATGGATGTTAGCAATGAAGTCTCTTTTAAACTGGTCCTTGTCTAGGTGATTTCTGAGATCCATGCATCTGTCTTTTTCTGTTTATAAAATTTACATTATTAGTCTGTAATGTGGATAGCATGTATTTTGGTACAAAAAACCCAGCATATTTTGTAGTTGTAGTTTTGATTTCTGTTGTAACAATGCGTATCTATACAGCATTGAAATAGGTATTCCTAAGACTGCCTAAGGAATTGTTGCCTTGCAAAAGCATCTTCCTGTGGGAATGCAGAACTCTGATGACATGAGGGCTTTACTCTTTTTTTAATATATATCAGTGCAGCACTAATTGTAGCAGATGCAGTCTCCACAGCATTACTGTTTATTGATACTACTGTCAGTATGCTAATGTTGAATTTGAACTCTGTAGGTCTTCCCTTTAAAGCAGAAAAATCCCCTTTTTTGTCCTCTGCTGCCAAATTTTTTAACCTAGGTAGGGAATTGTCTTCAAACAGAAGTGTAGCCGTATCTCCCGAGATTGTGGCAAACCTGAAGGGCCTAGACTGTGTAAACTGGCACCACTACCAAAAGTGATAGTCTCATGTAGTTCATGTGTTCAAATAACACTTGTGTTAGTTGATGGGTTTGTGGGATTACAGTGAACCAGATGAGGAAGATGGATTTTTTTTTTTTCCCTTTAGCAAATTTTTACCAAGATCAGAACTTCCCTCTTTGTGCCTATTGGGAAGAGCAGCTCTGCTGTGGACCTGTTTCAGCCGCTACAGAGCAGCATCATCCGTGGGATATGCATTTGTCATATGTTACAGCAAATAACTTCTGTGTCTTTGTGCAGGAGGATTCATTGGCAGACACATGTACGGTGTCCCTCAAGTGTCAGCTTTGGATAGTATTTCACATGCGTTGCGTTAAATACAATTTTGCATTAATGAAGTTCACCTTAACATAATACTGACTTTGACAAAAACCAAGGAATTGTTATCTCTTCTTTCCCTTTTACCTCTTCTTTTGTGGCACCTTTAATCATTTTTGTTTCCCTACCTGTACTTTCTTCCTTTTTCCAAGTAATATTTCCTTCAGAAGTATAAACTTTTCAACTATTAAGGTGTTACTTCTTCAAAGTGCATTTTGCTTAAAGTTGCCACTTTAATGTCACTTTAAAAATTACAGATGTGCAAGGTTTGCTTGGAGAGGTTGAGTCTTCTTAAAGAAGCCTGAGGGAATGGGATCAAAGCCAGTTACTTCACAGTGAAGTTTTGCAACTGTTAAGATTTTTGAAGTTTCTCCTTTTTTATTCTTTTTACTTTTCGTTTGGGATAACAGATAAAAATAATTAATCTACGTATCTAAGCAGCAAGTAAATACTATTAATTATTCTCTTCTACATATTTTTTTGTGAAAAATGAGTGTGGTGGCAAAGACAGGAAGAACTGAAGGAAGTTTATTAGAGCATAATTCAAGTTCTGTACTGAAGAGCACTGATCACAGTAGGACAAACACTGGCAGCACTGTGCCTGTATAGATGGGTAGAGGCATATTGCATTTCTCTACATTTTAACTGCTGCACTTCATCCAGGCCCCAGCCCTGTCTGAAACAGGGACTCTAGGGACATGGTTGTGTTAAAATCTGGAACATCTCTTTCAGATGTGAAACTTGATTTCAGGTGAGAGAGTGTCCTTTGGTTTGTAGTGGGATATGTACAATTTCAAAAACTGTTCTTTTTTCTTGTAGGTGCAGGTCAAGCTTCTGTCTTGTGTGCTATCACAGTACTTTCTCTTGAGCTTCATGTTCTGTTTACACTTCCTTTACGCTGAAAGCACAAGCTGAAATATTTCTGCGGTTTAAAAAAGGCTGTGCCTTGTTTTGTGGTTGCCCAGCAGTAATCATGTACTTAGTGCTGTTACTTGTGGGAGCGAGCACCAAAGCCATTAGGTATTGTGAGCTGCTGAGGATAAAAACAGGCCTTCAAGGAAACATCCTTTCTACCCTTAAGCTGCATCTAATGTTGCTCCTGCCTTTCTGCTGGAATATGTGGCGGTGCTGCATCTTCCTTGAACCCTGCTCTCAGATCACTGGTCATGATGCAGAATAAGGGCTGCGTTCTTGGACTTGTATTTTCAGTATTGGGTGTAGGGGTTTGTCTATTGAATTATTCCAGAATAAGAGAACTATTGCTGTAAGGGGTTCTGTAGAATCATAATGCCACAGACAAATGATTTTTTTCATCCCCTCATGTCCTTAAATTCCCTTCAAAGTCAAGTGTGTCCAGAATGTGATATATTAAGAGGAGTTGACATGTGTGGATTTAAATGTTTGTTTCTATCAATATTTGCTATGTTTGTGCCTGTGTATATATATTTTTTTTATTTGCAGACAGAGTTATCAATAAGTATTTTGTTCTGTTTCTGTAGATTGAAAGTAGCTTTAATCTGGCACTGGTGGATGGTGACGAAAATATTTTAGTTTTATTGACTTTGATGTTCAATACAAAATTTATACTGTTACTACTTGTCTTCCACCTTTTGGGTCAGGGAGAGTAGAAAACAATTCCTTATATTTTTTTAGTGATTTTAGAAGAATATTATTCATTTGTATCATAATATACTAGATGTAGCATTAATAGTTTAACCATAAGGGCTTTATTGCTTATAATGTGCTGTACTATTTACGTGTTGCTTTATCTCTTGCAGATCTGGAAATGGCAATTGCATACTGGAATTTAGTCTTGTCAGGAAGGTTTAAATTTTTAGATCTTTGGAATAAATTTTTGTTGGTAAGTATGTACTTTATTCCTTACTGCCTGTCTTAGTCCCCAGTAGTGTGGCTTTTGTTGGCTGTGTGCTTCCAATAAGAAAAAGATAGGATATCTCTATACTTCCTTCAAACTTCTTCCTTTTTGAGAACTGATATAAAATAGTTTCAAATCAAGCCAAATTGAGTCTTCTCTTTATGATTTTTCTAGTTGAGAAGAATGCAAAAAGATGCAGCAAAGTGATGAAAGTATTCTGCTTGCTTAATCCTGTATCCTCCTACTTAGGAAAGTTCCTGCATGAAAGGAAGCCATGATTGTAGATGGAACTGGTGCTGCTGATTCTCAAGACAGCTGTGATTGTCAACCGTGTATTTTACCATGCTCTGCCTTTTGTAGTACTAATGCATAAACTCGGTCTTTTAAAATCAGTCATACCAGAATTTAACGTTAGAGACTTTCCATTTTCAGCAAAATTTCTTGCCTGGGTAATTACTTCAATTAATTTTTTAGCTAATAGTTGTGAACTGATCTTGACAGTTTTCTTATTACTAGTGCAGTTCTGTGGGCAGTGGAGTAAAGATGCATAAATTAAACTCTAGAAATTCAAAAAAAGATTCTTGTAAAAGACCTGATTCACTCATCCATGTTTCTACATTTCCATGTCTATATAATTACAAAAAACCAGAGTTACATAATATATAATTTATCTTGATTTTCTTTTTATCTGTAGTTTAGGAGAAATAAGAAGTCTTTCTGCATTTTTGTCCCCCAGTGCTTAATAGGGAAGGTGTACACTTATTGAAATATTTTTCTGAAGTTTTTTTTAAATTTTTAGGCAGTATATTTATTTGAATCACTGAATAATGTACCAGTTTCATCAAGAGGACTTCTGAAAACATTTCATATTTTAACTTTCTTAATATACTTTAAGACATCCAAATTCAGATCTACAGATGTAACTGAAGAAAAATCTGCAAGTTATGACCTGGTATTGAAGTGTGTTACTTCAGAAGAAATATTTAACCTGAATGTTTAGTTCAGAAGAAATATTTAAATTAAAATATTTCAACCTAAGAAAGAAGCAAGTTGGAACTCTTTCAGATTTTTTTTTTTAGGTTATTGGTTTTTAAAGACAAAGAAGTTGAAAAAGGGTTTGTAAAATACGTATTTCTGTATATGTCAATATAAAATACTGCTGTGGAATTTGAAAGTAGTTTGGACTGAACAGTACTGTTTTTCCTCCGTGCAGGAACATCATAAAAGATCGATTCCGAAAGATACTTGGAATCTTTTGTTAGACTTTGGAAATATGATTGCAGATGATATGTCCAACTATGATGAAGAAGGTAAGCAGTACGTGAATATCTTCAAAAGTTTGTACAGCAGAATTAAAATACTGCTATAAATTAACAAGAGAACATGTTGTTACCTCATGTCCCACAAATACAGTGTCATACTTATTGCCAAAGTAGTAGTGATAAGAAGGTTAACTGGTTTGCTGTAAGTTGAAAACAGAAGTAAAGATACAGTCACACCACATTATTTAAATGTGTTTGTTACAGACCTCTCAGTGAAACAATGTTTTGCACAAAATTTTTGCTAACTTAAATGCAGTTTACTCTCTGTGACTAATTCTGTTTTGGAATGTGTGCAGAAATAAGTCCTAAGATACGAATGGCTGTAATAAGAATGCCATGGTTTTGCTATCAACTAATGTTTATATTTGTAGTGTGGAGTTTTATGCTTTAAATACATTTTGGTTGTCTTAAAAACTGTTGCTGCAAGAAGAGATTCAAATGTGGAACTTCCTAGTTAGGTGCTTTTTTCGAGTATTGTATCATGTTGTGCATGTTAAAGCTAGACTAGGGCAGAAATGTCAAGATGAGCTTCCAATCCTTTGCATTTCTAGACTACACCAGTTTGTTGCTGATAATGGTAGGCTAATTTCTCAGTTGCTTGACTTCTCTGTAGGAGCGTGGCCTGTTCTAATAGATGATTTTGTGGAATACGCACGACCAGTAGTCACAGGAGGAAAACGTAAAACTTCCTAACCCCAAATTTGTCAACATGGACTAAATGAACTGCACTGGGTAATGAAGATTTGTTAGCTGATAACTGTGCACATTGGTGCTGGTTTCAGCTGTCGTGATGGACGTTCTGCAGACAAAACTGAAATTCTTCCTTTCTGCCTAAAGAAAATGATGACTGACGTGTGGACACTTCAAGAACAAACTCAGAAGATAGTCCAGGCTGTTTGTAGGCTACTGGCTTCAATTATAGTACTGGTTGTATCATATAGGATGTAGATTTTGCATGATTTTATACTTTGGAGAAGTTTAACTAGAGGCCATTTTATTAAAGTTTTGACAGCACAGCATGCCATTCAGTTCATAATCCAAAGTGAACACCAGCAGTTACATAAATAAAACTGTATTATATTGTACTTATATTAAAAGCAGTATTTGTGGTATATAAATTAAATCCCTAAATAAAACTTACGCAGTATGTTGTATTTTTATAAAAGTTAGTTATGAGGATCCATCCTACTATAGAATTGTAAAAAAACCCCAAACCAACAAACTTATGCTTTTTTTGTTTTTAACTTGTTGCCAAAATTTTAAATTTGTATTTTCACATCCTAGATGTATACAGTGATTACATCCAGCCTTTTGCTTTCTCCCAATGAATTTGACTTCCTCATTATTCTTCTTGAAGTGCTTGGACATGTAACAATAGCATTGTTGAGGACAGGCTGCTGCTCTATGCGGTGTTGCAACTTCAGCTTTTTTTAGTAACCATTTTAAAGCAGGCATTAAACAACCAGAGATGCTCTTATAATTCATGTTTGATTGTCATAATTCAGTTAGTCTCCAATTATGTGTTTTCTTTATTTTTAATAAGGAACTGGTGGAATATGGATTTTATTTGTAGCTTGAAACATATCATAAATTCTAGCTAAATGCAACATAGTTGTAAATTCATTTCCTGGCACTTCTCACGGAAAATACATGTGAATAAGCCCAAAGACTTAACTAATTGGCTTCCATGTTGGAGAAACAGCTAAGGGTAAGGAGACTTTTTATTAATGATTTTAAGTATTCATGCCTGTGGATGTGTTGTACATTCAATTGTATTTATTTAAGGGGAGAAAAAAGCAAATTAATGCAGTTTCAGTGATCTCAAGGCTGGTGAAATTGGACTAGTTTTCACCGAATCTGAGTTTGTTCAGTCACTTGTTTCTCCCCTTTTGCCAGCCACTGATTATGCAGTGCACAGAGGTGTCAGTCTTCTGTTTCTCATCAGTGTTTTCTGATGTCTAAGCACAAAAAAGTTTTACCAGAAACTATTCAGCACATCTTCGCACAGGGCTCTTGCAAATGCTACCTCATCAAAATGAGTTTGTCATAGCCACTGTAAAAGTTTGTTAAAATGAAGAGTTGCTAAAGAGTATGTACAGCTATGATCAATATATTTTCTGTATTTAAGGCTGAATAGATTCAAGAATTTTGGAGAAAATAGTGCATTAAGTTATATAAATTTATATATGTTTGGATCGTTGAAGTGTTGCATGACAGCATACTATTTTATTTTGTAGTTGCCAGGGTATAAAAGCTTACAATAGTCTCTTAAACTCTAATATTTAGAGTTTCATACAAGCAGTCAGCTTTCATTAAGTCAACACAACCTGCAAGGACAAGTGTACGTGCTGCCTACAGAGACTGCTTTCGTTCTTCTACTTGATAGAATTTCAGTTGTGCATGATGTTTCAAAAGCAGGATGAGGGAAAATTTGAACAAATTATCCAGTTTTCTTGTAATAAGAGCCTAGCAAGCAAGTTAGGAATGCCCTGTGAGTGATTTGCTACAAATACTTGTCTTTTTTTGTGAGTGTCAGCCCTGGCCAAACAGCCGCCAGGTGTCAGCGTCTGAGCCCACTGCTGCCTCACACTCCAGTGCAGAGATAACTGCTGAGGTTATGGCAAATTATTGCTTTCTGACTGCATCTTTTTAGAAGGGCATTTGTGTACATAACTCCGGGTATTCTACAGAAGTCAACAGAGAGCTAGAAGTAGTGTTACGCTCTTTTTACTGTGTTTAATTTATCTATGCCTCCTCCCCAAAACAAGCCATTTCTGTATCTGTCCCGCAGGCTTTGCAGAATGTGTAACATCTTAGAGCATCAAGTACATTTACCTAGCCAGAAGCAGTGGAATGCTTGTTACTCACACAATCGCCACTTAAAATATGTAGATATAATATAACTGAGCAGAAGTAGCTTAATCTATTGGTATGTGATGTAACTGAAGTTTCATAGCACTAGAGCTTGTGAAACGTTTGCTCATGACGAGAGCTCCATCAAATCATTCTGATGAACCTTCTACCTTTTAAAATAAATAGAGCATAAAAAATGCATGTGGGTTGAGGGTTTTTTCCTTGTTAATCTGAGCAAAAAGGAAGGTGCTTAGCCTAGGATTCTGTGTGTGTGTATATATATATATATATACATGTATTTGTATATACGTGTGTGTACACACACACATTTACCCTTAAACCTCATTCTTGTGGGGATCCTTCATGGGTGACACCTTCCAGCAGAGGAAGACTGGGCAAAGTACTCCAACGATAGTTGTTCCTTGTCAGCCAGCTTTTGAGGTTTGCTACGCTTTTCCTTTTTCTTTTGTTCTTCCTGGTCTTCTACCTGTTTTAAACCACATGTGCTTTTTACACTCCCATACATAATAGCATGGAGTAACACCTTCACACTTGAACAATCATAAAAAATGCAAATAAACTGCTTTCACTGTACAAGTTTCTTACCTATTTTAATCATTTGCTGCTGTCCACAGTTCCACTTTACAGGGTACTCTGACTTCCATTTTAAGTAAGCTGATACAGTGGTAACACCTAAGCTGCTCAATTTATAATCCTAAATGGTACAGATGTCTTCAAGTTGTTCAGTGCATACAGTATTACTTCACAGATATGCTGTATGTATTTTTAAACTTGGTGCCAAGTTGTTTGGTTTGAAACTGAGCCATAGGATTTGTCCAATTCTAAATTTAAATGTAATTTATCATGTGTGTCATGCCATGGAGAGCAAACCTGCAGGCATCTGCTCATTCAATGTACCTGGGAGATTTGCTGTTGAGTAAGCTGTACATGTGTGTATATTTTGTGGCAATGGAAAAAGGAATAAATGGACTGTCAAAGGATTGAAGTCAGTCATGTGAGATGTCTGTATGGTTTTTGTCAGCTTTCTGCTTTGGAAGTCTTTGTCTGGTGGGAGTTTTTTTGTTGTTGTTTTCTGGTTCATTTATTAGGTTCTTGTGTTATTACTCCATCAACCAGAAGAGGGTAAGGATGTTACTCAGTAATTTTTAAATGGCCTTAATAAATGTTTGGCTTGGTCATCTCTGTCACCGTTAAGCTTTTAAGAAGCTTGGCATGTTTAGCTGCAGTATTGTACTCACTGCATGTGTCTGCTGGTCACCAAACTCTCTGCAATTTGTGTCATTAACTTTGTGCTGGCAATGCAAGGTGTAACTGCAGGAAAGTGTTGCTCAGTCCTGCCTCTGAGCTCTGTAGGAGAAGCAGCATGCTCAGAAATCTGTGCAAAGACCTTCAGAGGTATGCATTCACCTATCATTAATTCTCTTCTGAAAGTTTAAGTCAAAATAAATCAGTTGTCCTCTGTCTTCACCCAGCTGCCATCCCTCTCCAGCCCTTTCAGTGACCACGGGCTGCTTTGCTGTTGCACAAGTCTTGTCTTCCTGTGACAGTGAAATTGCAGCTGCTGATACTTGAACCATGGCAAGCCTATTTTCTTTCGAGCGTCAGCACCCGTAACTTCCCTCGGCTGATGCCAATCAGCATCTTGCTCACCAAAAGGCACAGCCCTTCTGAAAGAGAAAAAGTGTAATGTTTTTACAACCATGAACCTGGTCAGCAAAACATGTTTTCTGATCTTTTCATTATCTACAGTGTGCTGGGTAGACCTAGGTGCCACACCTCTAAAATTAACTTTTTTGATCTAAACTGTTGACAGAGGGATCTGCAGCTGCCTGTACAACCACATGCAGAAAATACTATATTTCAGACAAGTGGGTGCAATGTTCACCTCTTAATGAGAAGGGCTGGGGAAGTTTAGGGGCTTTCACATTTTGATTGAGTATTGGGATACTTCCTCTTGTTGGTGCATATACTTGACCAGTTCCCATGGGGGGTTTTTTGTGCCTCCTTTTCCAAGCAGTGAACTACGCTACTGTTCGGCAAGCCCTATAGGTTTCATGTCATGACCTCAGCTTTCTGTCAAGACAGTAAAGAAGAAGTCCATCCTGTGGTGTTAAAGGATTCTTTTTCCTTCAAGGCAGTGGTGTAAAGCTGTATGGAAATAATTCACCTCCATTGTTAAAGAATTGAATAAAACCAGTTTATTTTTTTTCCTGGATCTCAGTGAATGTGTTTTAAAGGAATGATCCTGATGCTTGAGTAAAATCCTTCACTTCCAAGAGTTGTAAAACTGCAACTCTGAGAGAAGTCGGGCACCCATCTGATATCAACCCTACTTTCCCAGGATATGGCTCTGTGTCTTTTGGATGGATGAACTTGGAATTAAGAGCATTTTTCTGCCGAGTGTCTTTGAATGTCACTCGTTCATGAGATGGACAGTGTGTGTGTATATGGGGGAAACATTTGGGGTGTAGTCCTCTTCTAACTTAAAAAGGGCATGTGTGGACACAGTGTCAGCCCAGCTCCATTTGCCAGTTCCTTGGTTCGGAGCAGAGCTCAGCGCCTGAAGCGTGCACGGGCTCTGTCCTGGGCCTGGAGACCATCCACGCATATCCCTCTGCTGGAGGAGCAGGAGCAGCCACGTGTGCCAAAGGCTGCTTTCATGTTCTCACTTTGGGTTTCAAATGCAGTTGGTATGAAACAACAGAGTGTTGCCACCAACACAGACAAGCCTTTTCTCTGTCCTGCCTTCCCATTCCTTTTTTTATGGATTCTCCCCATCTCAAAGCAGTCGTATGTACACTAATGAAAAGACACCGAAGCGGCATTTTTATGTGATTTACCAAATAGTTTTGGAGCTCTGCTCAGGTTTTTATTCTCCTATTGTGAATAGTTACACATCTTAATGGAATTACTCTGTTTTGTCTCTGTTTAAGACATGTAGGTATGATATTTTACAAATAATTGTCCGCTTTGTGGGGAGTTATCAGTGTGTCTAGCCTACCTCTGCCCAGAAAGCTCACAGTAGCTGGAAGTACCACACAAAAAGGATATCATGTGTAATTAACAAATTAAATGAAAATATCTTTGCTGCATGTTCTGTTTTACAGACTTGAAAAATAGAATTTCTCTGAAATTTTCTCTGGGTTTTTATTATAGCCTTATTCCTAATTTGGGCTGTGTTCCAAGCAGCCGAGTGTGTTGCAACAGAGTGAAGTCCACGGGAGGCAAAAGGGCAGTGCAACTACTGGCCACATTCAGAAGAAAAAGATAAATGTAAAACTAAGAATAGCTTTGCCCGTTTTCAGGGAGGAACCTTCTGTCTGATGAGGCCCTTACTAGCTCACCACAGTGCCTCAGCAGGTGATTCCTCCTGTCCTTGCTTTGCAAGTTCAAATTCCCACATGCCTCCAAACCGTGATGCTATGCAGGAACAGAGAACAGGTGTGTGCCACAGAGGGGTGGATGGACCTGTAACAGAGATGTCAACGTCAGTGCTTCTGCCTGGTGTGTTCTGTAAGCTGCCCTGGCCTTGGTTTTCCATTTTTAGTGTTTGTTTTCAGACACATGGAACCTGAGGTAACGCACAGTGCAGGGGTGACTCTAAGATTACCTCTATGTTACATAAGTGCCCTGGTTGTGGGAGATGATGCTTGTTCCCCCTGCCCCACGCAGGGCAGCGGGGCTGGCATCCACCACTTGTGGCAAGCCAGCCCTAGAGCAGGCTGGCTGTGCCCCACCTGATACTTGTCTCTGCGTATGCTCTGGTCCCTAAGGCATAAATCTTTTTTTTTTCTTTTTTTTTTTTTTTTCTTTTTCAGTGTAGAGCTGTTGCTCTAAAAAACACACTCTCAGTGTCCTTTTCAGCACTTCTGTTAACCAATCCCAATCTTTAAATCAAGAGTGCATTAGCACTAACAGAGGCTACTTTCACCATTTGGGCACTTTATTTCTTCTAATGTAGAACAAGCATGGCAGTGCTTCTCTGTGTCCTGAAACTCCATTAAGTACAGAGGTATTTCTACACAGGTCAATAACTCAGACCATGATTAACTTATTGCTTATTAACTTGTTGCTTTGGGTGCTAGGATGGTGAATCCTTTACACTGCTGGCCTTTTCCATCTGGATAGCAATCAGTGTTGCCCTCTGAAAAAGATCAAAGAAAACAAAGACCTTTCCCCTGATATCCATTATGAAAATTACAGCCAAGTCAATCAAAGCTGTTTATCTACCTATGTTTATATTTACATTTCTATTTCTATCTGTAAAGTAGTAGTAGTTTGTGAGTCTTTAGGATTTTATTAGACTCACAGGGTGCCATTTCAATACATCTTTCAAAATAGTTTCCTTCCAGAGTCCAAGTGTGGACTGACCTCATCTTTAGGAAAAAGTCACTCTTTGCCAGGCAGTAAGAGGCATGGAATTGAAGTTGGTGTTTTGCTCAGTGTTTATCCAGGGGTGCAGTGAATTAGCAGAACATTCTTGTACTAGGTGGAACAGAACAAGAAAGCTGTCAACAAAATATCTCCATAGGGCGTAATTAGAAATGGGAGAGGTCATCTGCATTTCACTAGATTTCTTATTCCTTAATCCCTCCTTCTAGTGTGTACAGAGTCTGGAAAACTGCTTTTATAATAGCCTTTACTTCTGACTGGTGCCTGAGAGGGAGGCTGACTCCAGCATATCAGAAATGGGCAGAAGAAAAAATATTAATTTACAAGTAGTTAAATAAATGAGCACCCCTGTGGAGGCATCTGTTTTTCTGGGTGTAGAGTTACTTTGGCTGGGTAGGGCTGAGGATCTCCTGGCTTGCTTTAAGCTGGGTTGCAGAAACGAGGCTTTTACAGGTCTGCTCTTACAGTTTCATTGAACAAAGCCTCTGCAAAATCCCTGGGTTATGAAATATTTCCTCTCTCTCGGGTCCCAGACAAGAGGTGGCATCTGCAGAACCAGAAAAGGAAGTCCTTGCCTTATAGAGAGAGCTCTTGGTGTGACACAATGGCTGATATAAAGTGTCGGGGGAGCTGAGCTGAAGGCAAAGGAACAAAGGAAGATCAAGATTTGGTGGCTGTCTCGGGCGAAAGGAAAGTGGAAAGTGTCTTGGGAATGGATAAATTTAAGGCTGCGCTTGTTCTGGCTGGCGTAGGGGATGCTCTCGGTTATCGCAATTTCTCCCGAGAAAACAATGCCTTAGGTGCAAAAATCCAGCAGGAGCTGAAGGAAATTGGAGGGCTTGAGAACCTGGTGCTCTCTCCTGACAAGTGGCCAGTAAGTGACAACACGCTCATGCACATGGCTACAGCTGAGGCTGTCATCACAGGTAGGTACGGCGGGAATAGCGAACGCAGTCTGCAGAGGAGCAGAACTGTTGGGCTGCTGCATTTCTTAGAATAAGCCTGATTGCTGGGGAAGTCATGAGAAAGCATGTCAGAAATGCTGCTTGTGTGAATGATAACGTAGTTTGGCTGCTCCATGAGCACAGTCCTGTGACTGTCTCACAAACTGGGGGGGGTCTTGATTTCTGGAGTGTAGAAGGGCTCTTCCTATATTTTCCCTAGAGATATACAGTTGGTTAAATCTTAAAGACTAAAATAACACATGTCCAGTGTAACAAAAATAATTGCCAACTAGATTATATGTATGCTGGAATACATCAGGGAATAATACAGCCACTAGAGATTCTTCTGTAAAAGAGAAGAACTCTTCTGAGTGCATTTTTTACATGTTTGTGTCCAGAACTCCAGGCTGGAGTAGAGTTACCTTAGTACTTCTTTCAGGCTAAAAGCACTAGTGCTGTCTCCTCTTTGCTGCCCCTCAGACAAAGGGTTGCATCTGCAAAGCCAGAAAAAAACCTATTTGTTTTATAAGGAGAGCTCCATGTCTTTAGTCCAAAAAGTATCCTAACATACTTTGTTTATAACGAAATCTGTCAGAATAGTGGAAGTTTTTAAGATACGTCTTCTAAAATCACAATGGTTTGAGAGAGAACATTTGTTTTTTCTTAAGATGGGGGTAGTCTTTTTAAGATAAGACGGTGTTTGTATTGACACCTTACCCATCAAACTAGAGCTTTCTGAGACTGGCAAGATCATAGGAAGTACACCAGAACACGGTGACCTCTCAACAGTATTTTGCTTCTTCAGAATGATTCAATTTTTTTAATCTCTGTAAAAATATTCCTGATTTTTCTTAAAGCTCATAACACTACATTAACTACCAGTAGCAGAAGCTCACAGTGTAGCTCAGTATCCTTCACATCAATGAGATTTCCCTTGTGCTAGTGTTTCACTCCTTTATCTGCCTGCTTCCAATCTGCTCTAAATTTAGTATGTAGAGATCAGTTGAAGAGTGTGTAGGACACTTCATACTTGGCTATTAGCTAACCAATGGTTTAAGGGGTAGCTAATACACTAAAGATAAGAGCAAGATGTCAGCCTATCAAGAAAAAAGATGACTAGCATATTTCTGAATATAGGCTATGATTAAATACGTATCATATGTTTCTTGCTTATTGAACCCTCTAAAACCATAACTTCTGGGTAATCAAGTCAGTTAGACCAACAGTAAAATAATAATTCTTTTCTTAAATAGAGCAGCCTGTAAATTGCTCTAAAGAAAAAAGTTTAAGCTATCGTTTCCATTGGCTGTGTTTATCCTACACTCTCACTTCTCTGACCTGATCAGACAAGCCTTTTAAAAAGGTGCTTTCATGGGCTGGAGAGGAAACAGCAAGATGGAGTAGGGAATTTTAGCAAGAAATCTTCATTTCACAGCAACATTGGTGAGTGAGATAAAACAAGTCCTTCTCCCTGCTTCCCACAAGGGAAACAAGAACCACTCCTGCCCGCAGCCGTGTTTCCTGACATGGAGAATGCAAAAAAGCCCCTGGGCTTGCTCTTGGCCCAGCCAAGGTGCCAAATCACCCACGTCAACCGAGTGAAGCTGAAGAAGGTGAAGAACATCTGTAAGGCTGAAGACATCTGCCACCAGCCCTGAGGACCTGCCCCTCACTGCTGTGGAAACAGATTTTAAAGAACATATTGGGTGACTGGAACATTACCAGCCCAAAAAAAAAAAAAAAAAAAAAAAAGGAGGGGAAATAAGCAATAAAAATGTCTCTGTCGTTCACTGCCCTGCTCCCTGCACATCCTGTTTGCCTGGCTGGCTGCCTGCTGGCCACAGCATTCCCCGGATGCTCACCTGCAGGCAATTGCGGGATACTTGTAGGCTGGGACAAACGTGCCCATGGCTTAAAGCCATGCAGTCCCGTTGTCATTGTCGGGGCACTGCCCTGGGGGGAGCTCCCAGCCTGAGGCAGCAGCCAAGCATGAGGTGCAGGCTTGTGTTAAAGACAAAGGCAGTTCTCACCTGGGGAGGGGATTTTGGCCAGCGCTTCGGCGGCTGCACGGAGAACATCCCAGGAGGGGCATGGCCACAAGCAATGGGGGCTGTGGGCACTGCTGCAGACTGAGCTGGTGCTCCCCAAATCCACCATGTGCCCTGACTGAAAGGTTGATCTGACAATGAAGGATAGAGAAAACACCTGCTTCCAGGAGGAATCTGTCTTACAAGGGAGGAACAAGGACAGCATCATCAAACCTAGGGACACTATCCCTGTAATGACAAAAGCCTTTTCCTCTCCTACTTACACACGGGTTTAAAAAACTAAGAGTTCGTTTCTAAAGAAAGGACCTGTTCTATCAATGGCTGAGACAGCAATCTGGCTACAGGCGTGGGAACCATGGTGGGCTTGAACAGCCTGGAGGTGCTGGACCACAGGGACTCTGGCTCTGGGGACAAGGTTTCTGCAGGAACTGGCAGGCAGTTAACCCTGCTCCTGGCTCCCATCTGGATAAACTGTGACACCTGACTCCTAAATCTGGAAAGAACTGGCAGCTTGGAAGTGTCTTGTTTCTTTAGGATTATATGTGGGATGGCAAGTATAACTGGTAGGATATTAACTTATGTGAAAGAAGACGAATCTTTGTCCTACCCTTCATCTTCTCTTTTGCCTGCCTCCATAAGTGGTACTTCAGAATGTCTCTGGCTTCTGGGACTCAAAACTTTCTCTTAAGTTAAAGTGTGGATTTCCAGAATTCACCATCTCTGACAAAATGAAGATATTTTTAGAAGAACTTCTCCTGCTGTGTCTTTCAACCTGTGCAACTAACTAAGTATTAAATGGTGTTTCCCTAAGTATGTAGAAAATATGTAAGTGGATAAATCCCTTTGGCCTCTGTTTCCACTGATTACACAGCTGTAATATATGCCAGTGGAAGGTTTTCCTTGACAAGAGTCAAGGGCAGGACTGTTCAAGACCAACGACAGACAACACCAGCCGAGAGAAGCAGCAATACTGAAGAAACAGTATATGTTTAACAGAGGGAATGTTCCTCCTTAGACAAGACTGTAGGACTTGGTAAAAAAAATCTATAAACAGATATTGTTAGTGAACTTACTACAGAGAGAAATTCATGTGCTGGAAACTGCCTTCAGGCAGTAGGGATTTACTACTCTTACTGATTTTTATAATATTTTTTATAAATGCTCACTGTTAATGATATTATAAGATAATTGGATCCCTGCATGAAAGACCTACAAATTTTAGACAAAATACGTATAACATACAGATTTAAAAAAGGAGGTTGCTGATTTGCTTTTGTATCTAGTCATACTCACCTCTTAAAGTAATTCTGATGTGGTAATTAAAAAAAAAAAAGGCTTTTATTTTTAAATTGGATTCACATCTGTAAAGACAGGAGCTGAGCCAGGCACAGTTGGCTTTACCCAGACCCTGTGGCAGCCACGCTGTCACCAGACAGTTGAGCATCTCTGTAATGACTTCACACCACAGAGCTTAAATACAGGCCCTCAGCAGCTACTGTGGATTAACAGAATGCTTCATCATTCCAGTGAAGGAATTAAACGTGGAAAGAAGTGGAGGGAAAGATGAGAATTGAGTCAAGACCATTCTCCCTCCAGCCCGCTGTCATGTTGTGTAAAAATGTGTTGACAGTGGCACCAGAAATATGACTTGGTATACTGGAAGTGGAAACAGGAATATTCCTCAAATGCATAGTGAGCTTGCTTGCATGTTTTCTGCGGTTTTTTGCTCTTCTGCATTCACACAACAACCTTCTCTTCTCTCCCCTGAGCAGATTACTGGTGTTTAGAAGACCTGTACCGGGAGCTGGTGAAGCGCTACGTGGATGCTGTTGACAAGCTGTCGGGCAGGCGGCCAGACCCTGCCACCATCGAAGGCTGCAGGGAGTTAAAACCAGATAACCACCTTCTTGCTTGGCACACACCCTTCAATGAAAAGGGTACGGTACCACTTTCCTTTTAGAGGCCCTGGCTAGAATAATGTGTGCTCTCGGTGTTTGTGGCTATATGGAAAGTGTTTCCTTTTCTCCCCGACATCAAAGGCCACTACCCCTGAAACATTTCCATGTTCGCCTGAGGATGACAAGAGATCTGCCAAGAATTCCTTCTGTGGGGCACTGTGTCCTCTTGTAAGCGAACCCCTCCCTCTTTAACATCTATTTAAAGAGACTTTGTCCTTGGCTCTGTGCCTCAGGGTCCAGATCTTTGTCCTTGAGTTTAATGGTTATTTTAAGAAATATTTTCTGCCATTTTTCATTTAAATGTTTGTAGACTTGGATCTTTTCAGTGATACAAGATCTGAAACAAAATGCCAAGCCTGTAAATTGCTCTAAGCACCAACACATTCACTGGAGGGAAAGCAGAGACTTTTCTCCATTTGGATGCCCTGCTAACAACTATGATTGTTTTGTTGATAATCCCTAATATTCCTAGCCTGCCTTGCCTACTCCTGACCCTCTCTTTCCTTCTCTTTATGATCATTTACGTTTACAATGAATAAAATTCCAACTTCAAGTTAAATAACGCTCCTGCAGCTATGTGCATACACATATAGTGCAATTAATCTTGAAAGGCTGTAGAGACACCCCATTATCAGAGGAGGGAGACCCAGACAGCCATAAAACGGTGTCAGCTCACACCAACATTGGCTGTGTCGGTGTGACACTCAGCCACTGCAGAACACACTGGCTCAACAGAACTGCGTATTGATGCAAGACCATGGCAAAGACCCAGTGGCACAGCGCCATGGCTATTTCTATGTCTCTGCAGCTGGTTTTCTCTGATGAAAAAAGCATCTCTCACTTGTCCCCGGCTCCTCACAACAGCTGCTGGGAGTGAAAAGGGTGTATTCTTCCCACTCTGCTATCAGCCAGCCAGATCTGAGGAAGTGCCCCTTTGGCAACTGTCACGTGTTTTCTGACTGGCAGTGGATAAAATTTGGTGAAAATAATTGTGGGAGCTACTGTTGGCCCCAAGTAGCTCTTAACACTGTTCAACAAGCAGTCGAATATGGCTGTTCCCTGGTCCAGTGCAATGTTGGAGCTACCTCTCTTCTTTCAGCCTTCCTCCTCCCCAGCTTCCCATGATGGACTATCTGCTTTGGGGATACTCTGGTCTAGAAGAATCTAAAATTAATTCCTGCCTTGAGATCTGGCAGCTAAAAGCCACCTTCTCCATCTGGTCTGACAAATGAGGATCCTGAACATCTCAAGAAGCCTTTTTTTCACCCTGAAAGCAGAAGAACCAGTGACCTGAATGGAGATGTTCTGTCTACTACAGGACCCAACACTGCTATGGACCTAATTAACTTTTAATTGAATTTGCACAAAACTCTTCTTGAGGCAAAAACATGCCACAGGCCTTGAATGCCTGGGATTGAATGCCTAGCAGTCAGATTATATTTTGGATGGGCTGGAACCAAAGGGCTGATTGCTGTGGGCATTCTATCTTGTCTTGCTTCCAGTAATAATTCGTGTGCCAGCCTTCATGGACTTATCTTAGGTAATTTTGCATCGCTTATGGATGCTTTTCTGCTCAAATTCTTGTGGGTTTAGTCAGCACACCGAATCCCTAAGTCAAACTGCCCAATGTGTCTCTGCCACCTCATGTCATGCTCATAGCCACGCTCGTTGCAGAGATAGCTGGGTTATGTTAGAGGCTGGTGAGATTCCTGTGACCATCAGAAAACCTGCCCAAGATTGTCTAACACCTTCCATTTTAAGAGCTTGTTTACGATTTACAACATTGATAAGCGCAAGGCTAAAACTCTCTGCATTAAGGGTTTGCCTTTCTTTGTCTGTCAGTGTTTGCCTAAAGTTTTGATGCAGATGAGTCTGCTGTTTCTGAGACATGGTAAAAATGTTTTGACCCATAGCCAAAACTTCAAATTGTTCAGAAGAGAATCATTGATGTTGCAGAACTGGAACCAAAATCTGAGTAAGGTGGTACCCCCTGAGCCAGAGATTTGCTTTTGGAGCCACTGCAAAAGGCCAGTCAAATGGTGGGTCAAATAGCTGGGCTCTACCTGTATCATGTGTATTTCAGGCCGAGACTGCAGCATCCAAGCAGGTCTTTATTTGCAGCTGTGGAAGCAACTTCTGGGCTTCCTAGAAGCACTTGAGAACAGTGCCCTTTTGCTGGTGGTATTGGCAGAGGAGCGTGAGGGAAAAGTGTGAGGAAAAATGCAGAAAGTTGAGGGGAAAACTGAAGAGAAGGTTAAGCTGCAGATGCACAGGAGATAAAGGTTCTGGGCTCTAAGTTTTCCTGCAGAATGATCTGTAGTCACAAAAGGCACATCCTCTTCACAGCTTAGCAGCCATTACCCTAATCTTCGTTATTCTACAGGTGTAGAGTAAAGAAAATCACACTGAGGTATGACATATTAAGAAAAGAGTAATGTAGTGCATGAAGGAAAATGAGAATAACTGGGAAACATGGATAAGTACAGCAAAAATTCACTGTCTCCTCCAGGACAGCAACTAGGGACTTCAAATGAAACTAGGAGGTCATGAGCTCAAAGCAAGCAAAAAAAAGTTCTTCACATACCTACATAAGATGCATAACTATTTTCCAATGCCAATTTGCAGATGCTACAGTTCATGTTAGTTCAAAAAAGAGCTGGGCAAATTCACCCAGGGGAAATCCTTCATGGGTTTTTAAGCAGAATGATGAATAGCCAGCTGCCTCCTGGATCAGGGAGACAAACTGTCAGCAGCTTAGTTAGTACAAAGGGATAGTGTCATCGTACTTCTCTTTTACTCTATCTTAAGTATCCTCTTCATTGTCAGACGTGATAAGTTGGCTTGACCTTTGGTCTGATCATGGAGGACAGTCCTTGTGTCGTTACGTGTCACCCCTGTTGCTCCGACTAGTCTCGCTGTCCCTTATGTCCTTGGTTCAAATGGTAGACATGAGACATGGGAGTTAACAGCTCCCTGAAGCTCTGTCTGGGTTTAATGTTACTCCATGTGATGGAATTTTTTGTTACCAAGTTTACTTGCCTAATTCTGCAGAAGGTTTTAATGGAACTTCCCAGACTGTAGGAATGCAATGAAGTGGGAAAGAGAATCTCCTCCAGACCAGCAGTCAGATTACTGTAGTACATCTTCCACTTTATATATATAAAGAGATATATACATCTCTCAGATATACTGAGAGATGTTACTTAATTAGCAGCTTTGTGTAGTGCAAGAGCCTTCCCTCTTGGATAACCAGCATGGACTGTGTCCTTTGGAAAAACCAGGTTTGCATAGTGAACTCTCATCTACTACTCTATGGCAGTAGATGGTTTAATGAAGAGTTTGGTCTTGCAAGCAGGAGGAGACATTTTCTCCCCCTTGAGTGATGCCCTGGAAGACTGGATTTCCTTCCTGACTCTTCCTTGTGGTTTCTGTGTGATCTGTGGGATAGGCAGACAGTTTTATCTGCTCCTGGATAGCTGCTCTCAGGGGAGAAGAAGAACTCTTTTCCTAAGAGGGAAATTCAGATATCGCACCTGGAAATGCCAGTAGGTGGCTTATGTTAGTTTGGCTCAGGCTTCAGTTTGGCTTGAAGTAGATCTCCCTGCCACCCTCACTACCTCACTTGTATCACACTCATAATTTTAGGACACTGGAGCTGGAGCCACTCGGCAAGAGGTGTTCCAAAAGAGCCCCTGGTGCTTTGCTCCCACAGCAGTGGAGCAGGTGAGGGCCCTTCTGCAGATAAGTGACTGAAAGCCATGACCCTGGCTCCTTGACATCTGCTGCTTCAATTCACTCTGGCCCCAGAGTTGCTCCTACTATGCCATCATACACACTCCTGGACATACAGCGTTTCTCTGCACTGCTTGTCTGGGGAAGACAAGGAGATTGGGCTCCTAATGCAGGTTCACATAGGCTAAAATTAGGTAGCATAAATATGCCCCTTATCTTCCAGGAACCAAGTAGAGAAATGCTGATTGCTCTCAGCTATTCCCAAGGTCACTGGGAAGTGTGACTGAGCAAAGACAGTGCTGAAAATTGCCAAGTACTTTGAAAAATCGAACCCTATCCATCTCAGGGTGGTTGCCTGCAATGAGTTAATGCTTTTTTGGGTATTGGCTCACCAGCTGCAAAGAGGAGATAATCACCTCACTGGTGCCTTGTGAAGATAAGCTCATTAAAACTTCTCTGGGATCCTGATATTACTGTGATAAGTACTGCGGAGAAACTCATTAATAAGTTTAACTCCATTCGATGAAGTGTTTAAAAGTTGAACACCTGGGATCATGCACTCACTGCTGAGGATTAAAAGAATTTCTGAATTAGCTATTCAATAAATAAATTCTCTGCTGCACGGAGGTGAATGTTCCCAAGACCAAGCTCAGTAAGTGTAGGCTATAGCACAACAAGCTAATTTGAGGTTGCACGGGAAACTCCCATTCTGACATTGCCTAACTTTGTAGGATTTGGCTCTTAACCTTTAGTTTCTTTTGGACACATTATTTTTGTACGTAGCAGGAACTGGTGAGGCTCTCCAGGATGAAACATGCATTAAAATTGAAAGATGAACTGTGAGGCTCATATAAACTGTTTTGATTGTGTGCTTACAACTATAAAATACGGGCGTGGGGAAAATGTATCTGTTTCTCAAAGTTCTCTTTCTAGTGCAGGCGCCTGGAGCAAGCAAAACAGCAGTGTCAGCCAAGAATGAGTGAAGATGGGATGAGAGTTTGGATCAAACAAGTGCTGTGAACAAGAGAGTGCACTGCTTTCTGAACCCACTATGCTCTTCATAGCACTTGATTATATCGGAATATACCTGTAAAACCAGAATGACTATGCAGGAGCAAAATCCCTCACAAGAAGCTTTCAAAATTTGTAACTCATTTTGCATGTTAATTTCCCATTCCCTGAGGAGTTCTCTTCCCACACATGAACTGAATTAATGAAGTGTGCTTGTCTCACATTTTATCAATATATTTGTGTGAGATCAGTCTCCTTTTAAATGCTTGGTGTTATCCTTTTACTTTAGGTTCTGGATTTGGAGCTTCCACAAAAGCCATGTGTTTAGGGATGCGATACTGGAAACCAGAAAGGCTGGAGTCACTTATTGAAGTGAGCATTGAATGTGGACGAATGACCCATAACCATCCCACAGGTAATGCCTGCACTCTGACATCCCTAAGGCAGCTTTGCTCTTCTGCAGGGACTAACAAGGCTCCTGTGAACTCCCCTGGTTAAACCACTTCTGCTTTGCAGGCACCAAGGCCTCAGTTTGAACTTTGCTTTGTTAATACATGCATGTGTATGTTACTTATATAGGCTTATGTATTTGCTTGTATATTATGCAGACAGCATCCTCAGGCATAGTTGTTTTCTCTCCTAAAATCCCAATATCTAAACACAACCTGCCTTGTCCGAAGCATATTCATGTTAGTTGCCCTGATCAAATTTTAGGATTCATGTATATCTAGATGACTCACTGTTATCATGCACATTTATGGTTCAGGGGATAACAACGTTTTTCTCTTGGCAGGTTTTGTCATATCCAGTCACTGTAGATAAAGGTAGTAAGCCAAAAAAACCTAACTCCACATATTTTAGGATACAATCTGAAACATTTTCTAAACAAAACATTAATAAGCAGATTTAATGTTGTTTTTAATATTCAGGTCTGTCATTTTGATAATTTTATGCTATGTAAACATGTATTCATTCTGTCTGTTTTAAACAGCAGTAAATAAACCATAATGAATGGTGACACGTTCAACACACTCAGTGCTATGAAGCAGTCAGAAAAGCCATCAGGATGGCATAAAATTAGGGGAAAAGGGTTCAAAACAAAGTAGAAAATTAAGCTGGTATGTAAAGTCCGTGGTGCATTAGCAGCCATAAGACTGCTTGCAGTCTGTGTGCCTCATGCCAGAAAGGGCTTATGAGACCCAGAAAGTGGCAGCAAGGAGGATCCAAGTTGTCAGACACCTTCCATACAACGAGATATTACATCCAGAAAGAGTTTTCAGCTGGGAAAAGAAACAAGTGGCACAGCGGGGAGGCAGGAAAGAGAGGGGTGGAAGGGCCACATGCATCTCGCTGCCATCCTGAAAGGTGTCAGTGAAAAGCCAGTTGTCATCCTCATGACTCAAAGACTCAGAAAACCCAGCCAGTGTGTCAGTCGGGACTGAAACAAGCAGACAAAGGAAATACTTCCCCATGTTATATACAGTGAAGCCTCAGACCTTGCTGCTGCAGACAGCTGCAAAGTCTACAGATATGCCTGGGTTCAAAGGAGACTGGGCAAAGAGGCTATCTTGTCAAAATCAATCAAGCTGTGTAATTAAAATGGCCCCTAAACTAGCCTAGTTGCTCTGGGGAATGGAGGAGCCAAACCACTTAGGTTGACTCTGTCTTGCAGAGGCAGATACCTTGGCCAGAGTGTGCTTTCTTCCCCAGTGAGGGGCAGCAGGCTGTGTGAGGGCTGCTGTGAGCAGGGGGAGCAGGGCAACAGCAACAGGGGGATGGCAGCCTGGGGAGCAGGCAGGAGGAGACTATCTGCCCCTGGAAAACCTTCAGGGCACACCCCAGCAACTGCCACCCTCTGACTGAGTTGTCCCACTGCCCCCTGCTAGCCCTTTGATTCACACTCTAAACCCTCTGTTGCCACTCTCTTGGTAAATATGGCACTCAAGGATCTTTGTGGCATCTGGGCTAGATGCTGTCTACCTGAGTGAGACCCTTTGGGCTGACTCTACATGGGTTTTTATTCTTTATGAAAACATCTACTGGACTCTAGTTGGATGTGCCTTGGGCCTGACCCGGTATTGCAGGTCTTGTGGCAGAGGGAATTAGTAATCACCTCATCTGGACTTGTCACCTCCTAAAATAATTTGGTTTTACCTTCAGCAAAACACACAAAGTTCATGATTACCTCTATGCAGGAGTGGACGCTTTTGGATCCATGCACCGAGTTTGCTCACCTGGGATTTATTTAAATGACTGACTGGTTTTCTTAAGCTTCTTTTGCACACTGTATCAGGTTAGTTTTGTTGCCCTTAACAGAATGCCAAGAGCACAAGCAAATACAATAAATGGGCCCTACTGGTTTTGGTGTCATGGAAGTGTTGAGTGACCATCAACAGTTATAATATTTGTAATATTTACAATGTTGAAATATTTGTAACCAAAGTAGAAGACTAACGTGTCTTTCTTGGACAATTTCTTCTTTCCTCTAAGTGGACACAGGTTTGTTCCCTTAGAGTAAATGAGCCAGAAATAGTGTTAGATCCAGCAACCACCACTCTTGGGCTGGATGATGCTGTAAACAAGCCGATATAGCTTGTAATTTAATCACTTTGTACAAGTCAATTATTTCATGTGACTTCAATTAGAAGATTTTCAGTATCACATTGGTAGATGATGTTTATTTTTGACCCCTACCTCAATTTCTATCACATTACACCACTGAGAACAGAAGTTCCTTTCTATGTAAGCTAAGTCGCAAACCAATGGGCACCACTGATTAGCCAATAATCTCGACATGCCACAAGTCAGGCTGCAAGCAGGCAGAGAAGGGTTGTATGCATTTGTTAATCTACCTGACAGCCATGAGGCATTCCACTGGTGATTTTATGAGAAGCAACAAGGACAACAAGGATGGTACCAGCACAGATGCACACTGATAATCCTTGTCATTTGTGAATTCCAGGTTTTCTAGGGTCCCTTTGCACAGCTCTCTTTGTGTCATACGCAATACAAGGCAAACCCCTTGTGCAGTGGGGAAGAGAGATGATGAAGGTTGTACCGATGGCTGAAGAATACTGTAAGAAGACCATTCGTCACATGGCAGGTACCGAGTATGAATCAAGAGTTTATTTTCTTAAAGCTATGTTTAGCTGGAAAGGTACTGAAGAAATGTCACTCCCTAGTCTTTCCAACTTGCTGCTTTCCCCCCTCTCCTCCCTCCACAGGTTGCCCTCCTGCTTTCTCTGCTCAGAGAAGTAAGCTCTTTGCAGGTGGTGCCACCTTCTTCTACCACCAGTTAGTCGCCTGGTGTATTGGTGGCAAAAATATAAACCAAAATAGCAATGACTGTGCCCTACTGCACAGTTTTATTTTTAAGGAATCTTCAGAGATTGCTGGGCAGGGGGGAGGAAGGAAATTATATTTAGCAGGTTATTAGGCAAAGTGACTGCTGAGATATTAATTCTTCAGCTGCCTTCCATCAATTAGTGCAGTTCAACATCTTCCAGAAGAAAAACCACTGACACTCCTCATCCTGCCAGGAAAATTTCACCTGCAGGTGGCTCCTAACCAAGAGTTAGCTTTTGACCACAAATTCAGATTTGACTTGTTGTTTTTCTGAACAAATATTTAAGATACAACCTGTTGTATCCTTGTTTTAAAACAACTGAGCGTCACACAACTGCTGAACTTGATGCTACTACTTTATTATTGCTATGCATGTGGTCTTTGGGGCAAAGGTACTTTAGTCCCCTCTTGCCAGGGAGTGATGTGTTTGTAACGGTGAGACCTGCCATGGACAGACAAGTATCATTTCACTGAAACAGCAAGGAAAGAGATTAAGGGACTGTTGAGAAAGATTGAATTCAATAGAAATCTTTACTCAAGAGCACTCAGAAATTAAAACTTGCCCCTGAAGAAAAGCTGCTGCTTTAAAATCTGAAAGGAGCACCAGGAAGGCTTTCTGCAAGACCCTGCGTTTTCGTCCGTGCCTCATTGCACATCAGGATTTTTTTAGCAGAGACCCATGAGGAGCAGGTGCAGGATTAATGTGATCAAGCGTCTCTCTGAGTGGCTTTGCAGCAGGTCCCTGTCACTCCACCCGAGCAGGACCCCTCGGCGTGGAGGTATGCGTGCTGGACTCCTGAGGCATGCCCTCCAGCCAGTGCCTGTATTGTTGAGCTTCATCCTATTTTGGTAGTGGGAAAAGTGTCCTGCATTAAAGTTAAGCTCCTTGGCTGCTGAGATGCTCTGCAAAGAAATCCTGCCAAACAGAGTCCTCCAGTTTTAGAAAATCCTATTTTAGCTATATTATCCCCCATGGATAACAAACAGAGAGTTTGTTATCCATGTCACAGAGAGGTCGACTCTACACCCCTCTCTGATATCCAATTGCAATTACTGCCAGATAGTTCCATGGACCTGAATGTGACCATCATCTCGGCTGGGCTTGAGGGAAGGTGCAGAGCCTTTCTAGGGTTAGTGGCATGAGATTCTGACCATGCTACAGGTCCACCCAATAAAAATCTCCTTCAACTGCTTGATCCCTCTATTTCTGAACCTGTGGAATAATGACACTTCCTTGCTTGTTGAGGTGCTACATAGAAAGCACTTATTTTTGAGGCATTTATGGTTTATTGTCATGGGGGAATTAGAAAAAAAATACAACCAAACAAAAAGCCAAGAAAAAAGAAAGAAAACTGTCAGGTCACTCACATTTCTAAAAACAGTCATAACCAGCTGCTGTAGTGGGTGTCAACAGTTTACATTGGCTTTGCTTACATTTGTTTTCCTCTAGTTGCTGTAGATGCATCTAGACGCTCTCCTTTGCCTGATGGCTGAGTGCACTTTCACTCTGTTTTTCTAAACACCCCCCCTTTTTCAGAGTTCTGGTGAATGTTTTCTTTGAAATGAGGCCAAACTGGGTCATAGACTCAGAAAAAAGTGTACATTTCCAGGTGTCTCGGGCATGTGGTTGAAGGCTCGTCGCTGGCTTGGGCTGGGGCTCCGGCAGCCGACAACTTTGTGAAAGTATCAGATCCTACAAAGCAGCTTGGATTTTTACAAAAAAGCCCCTACTTAAAGATCTTAATTGCCAAAGAGTGTCACCACTGTGGCATTTTAGGAAAAGAAACAAAATCAGATTACATCCTTCAGATGAATGGTTTGGTTGTGTGTGTGCTTCTCAGCCACTTGCAGCACACACCACTGAGCAGCCAAGCAGGAGAGAGACAGGGAAAAAGTGGGAATGATAAATTTTATTTTACACCCATAGTCCCATCCCAAATTGCTAGTTTGCCTTGGCGTGCTCAGCCCTCTGGGCCATCTCCCTGTTCTCTAACTCCTTACCTCCCTCAACTTGCTGGGCAGGGTTTCCCTTAGGCCTCAGTTCTGCAGACAGGTGCATGTGTATGTGCTTAACAGTTCAGTGTGACTGACTTAGGTGCCTTTCCAAGCCTTTATGAAAAGCGTGAACCAGAGCACTGGCTCGAAAATAAACTAAATTTGGTAAGTTTATTTACATGCGGAACATTAACCATGATTAGAGATCACTTCCCAAAGTGACAGGAAAAAAGGAGAAAGACATATAGTTATTAAAAAAGGCTTATTTCCATAGGCACAGATAGCAGATGTGTGTTATTTATTCCTTTTGCTACATTTGATAAGTATTATAATATATGCAAATGGAAATTTTAGACCTTCCTATCTGTTTTTTCCTGAATGATCACACAATAAATGTGATGAAAAGAGAACGGAAACACTGCAGAACTTATGTGATTAAAAATTGCTAACTGAGGTAGGTGGCAATTTGTATTTAGGACATGCAAGCATTTTTAGATATTCTTTAATCATAGTAAAGGAATAAAAACTGACACAGAATTGATTATTTTCCTTTTGTTGAGTCTTATCTTTTCCTTGGAGTTCTCTTCAGTAAATTCTTGTAAAATTTCATCTTGATATCCTTAAATGCCATTAAAATAGCACAAAATTCTGAAAGTATTTTCTTCATTGCATCCTCTGTTTTCAATTAGATGTCCCACTCCATACATATTTAGTATATATGCAGTACATTACTGTAAAATACCTGGGGTTTTTTCAGTCAATACTGTCATTATCCTTAAAATACGTTACAGGAGAACTGAAGATGTTCTCAAAATGAAATACTGTATCATTAATTTCTTTTGCCTTCAGAATATCAGGAGCACTGGTTTTACTTCGAAGCCAAGTGGCAGTTTTATCTGGAGGAGAGAGAAATCAATGAGGAAAATCAGAATCAACCTGTCTTTCCAGCCAACTATGATGCAGAGGAGAGAGAAAAGGTAACCGCAACTTCCAAAAATTGTTGGGGTGGCTCTGAACCAACAGAGGTATTTTCAAAGAGACACACCACTATTTTTCAACTGATTCCATTGCCAGAGTAGTCAGGAAATTTTTTTTTCTGAAATTTCAAGAAAAAAAAAACCTCCCATCCTTCGCTCAGGTACATGTTAGCTTAAAAAAAAGAAAAAAAGCAGTTGCCACCAGTCCTGGGTTTGCTGCAATGGGAGAAAACAGTGCAGAGAAGCAGACTTAATGGTCTGGTACCCAGAGCAGGTACAGGACATAGGCCATGGTTATCTGAAGGTGGAAAAGGCAAATGTCTTGCCTGGGGCCTCATTAAAGCCTAAGGAGCTATGGCCAGAGTCCCACAAAAATACTCCCAGGTATTAGAAGCTGGATTTGGTCATGTCTAGTGGAGGGTATTCTGGTCCATGGCAAGGGATTGGAACTCAGTGGTCTTCAAGGTCCCTTCTAACCCAAACCAGTCTACGATTTTTTGGTTCTTCGAGCAGAAGGCAGACATCCCAAGTGACTGATTTTCTGCCAACTTGGGCTGTGCCAAGCTAGTTTTAAGTGTCTTGAGAGATGGTGTTTCACCACATTCCACGAGATGCTATTTTATAGTGTACGTGATCTTTTCTTTGCTGGTTGTATCGTCTTAACTCGAGAGAAATAATGTGTCTTCTTGCTTGGTGTTTACAGCTATCTCATATGTGCTGGCACCTCCCAGAGCTCTCTGCTTAGCAGCTAAGCAATAAGTATGTGGTTCTTGTCACCTTTTGCCGTAAATCAATCTTTTTTTTCCAGACTATTTAAGCATAGTTCTATGCTCAGAAGTCACTTTGTGTGTTTTTAGGTGATTATCTGTGCAGTGAAAGGTGCCTATGGATTGACTGCGGATAATAAGAAATTGCTCACTCTAAAGAACAGATTCCCTTCCGGGTTTATTTTACTAATTCAGTGCCATGAATTTGCTACTAGTTTTATATTCCTTCCAGTACTACTGGATTCTTAGCAAAGCTTTAGGAGAGATTAAACCAAACAGTAATTTGTCATGATCATTTTGAGAGAGAACCGTATGAATTCCTAATGCAGAAGCAGAATTTACCTTCATTACCCTAGCCCAACTGTTTTGGCCTATTGAACTATTTATTTTGATGAACAAGAAAGGAAAAATGGTGCTTGACCCTCAAACTCCACCACCAGGCAGAGATCACAGCCTTGCAGAAGTTGAGACACTTCATTAGTGTGCTAATAGCTACGGAAAGAACAGATGAGGAGAAGGTAACCATTCTGCCTGCCTTTTTCCCAGGAGCGCTCTCCCTTTGCCTTTCCTCCAGACTAGCTGTCCCCTTGTGTTTGGGAGTACAACCACTTGCCTTTCCACATGCAGTTAATAAAGCACCAATATCTGGCACAACCCTTGCCAACAGGTCCATATGCATGTTCCTGTTTGGCCAGGTGCACCTTCCTGCAGGCACAATTCCAGCTGTGTGTGAAAGTGAAGCCCTCAAATGCGGCTTGGATTGATCCGAGCATGTTTCAAAGGCAGTTTCTCTCCCAAAAAGAAATCACACCTTGAAATGCTTAGCAGCAAAGGCCACATTCTCTATAAGCTGGTCTATATAATTTTTCAGTGATGTGCCTTTGGAAGATGTTAGATACACGGTACATGTGCAGACATTGCTCAACACGTGGGATCAGCCTTGATTCTGCAACCAAAACACTCGCCTGGCTCGCTTTCCTGTGATGGACACAATGTGCTACAAAACGAGGGAGGAACCAAACCAAAGTCATCCAGGGCAATTAGACTGTAACGACCTTGTTTCCTTAAGATGGAGTGCTTAAACCAGCAGTGTGAAAGAACCCAGAAAGCAGAGGGAAAAAAAGAATGGAAAGGGAGGGCTAGCCAGCAGTGGGTCAGCTACTGAAGGGTGAGGAAGTCAGAGGCAGCTGTAAGTACTGGCGGCAGAGGTTGACAGCAAGGACAGGATGTGTGAATTACCTCCTGGGCTTGGCAGCAGCTCAGTGTCTTCAGCAGGAGAGTGCCTGCTGAAACCCCATCCAAGTACTAGGTCCTTGCCGGCCTAAGGCAAGCTTGGGCTGGTGCCACAGCACAGCACAGGGCTGCACAAAGGCGCTGGAGCTGAAAGGAGAAGGAAGAAGTTTGGGAAGTGCTGCCTTGGTGCAGTTAAGTCCTGCCAGGTTCAGTCCTGGGACAGCTATCCCCAATGCAAAGCTGTTTCAACAAGGCGAGATGACATCAGACATGTGCAGAGCATCAGGGATGAGGAGGAATAAGTGGAGCGACACTTGAGCCGCCTGGCTGCACACCCAGAATAGCCCCTCTGTGCTGAGCCCTCCTGCCTTTGGTAGCATTGCATGTGTGTCCGTGCTGCTCCACTGGCATCCAAACTGCAGCAATAAGGCTGGAAATTTGCATGGGGCAGAGGACAGCATAAAGGCATAAATAATCTCTCTAAATTGTAAAAAAAAAAAAAAAAGGAAGCAGCGGAGTGAAGCTGTAGTCTGAATCTGCCTTGTTTGATGTATGTGTAGATAAACCTCAGCCAAGTAGGAAATGGCCGAGGTGAAAGTAAACAGAGAGAAATGCAAGCCCTTCATACATGTTACAGAAGCCAAGAGCCAGCCAACCAGCAACAATTCACCTTGCCATGATGTAAGTTTTTATTTCCTCAGGAAATAAAGCTGCCCATTTCTTAATAGGAAGGTATTTTTTAACTATAAATGTATTAGTGTTGAGATAATTCGGGGATTTGGGGCTGGAGGTACCTGTTCTAGAGAAAATCGATTTTCCTTTGCAAACCTCACTGTGGGTTTGGAGTTCTTTCTTCTTCCTTCTTCTCCTGGGGAAGAACTGTTTCTTACATCCGCAAATTATTTTCCCTTTTGTTCAACAAGTGCTCTTAGAAGAGGAGAGAAAAGGCTTGGCAAGAAAAAGACAGAGAAAGGGGCTTGAATTAATATAGTCAGAAACAAAGGCCCTAAAGAAATTACTGAATCAGAACATTTTCATCCTCTACGAAAACTTGGCTAATTGAAACATTTGCAAACGTGCCACAAGGGGAGCTGAAAATATTTCCCAGAGGCAGGAAGAGGACTGACAAAGTATGTCCTTACCAATCTTAATTTTTTATATGATAAGGAATTTCTAGGATGTGAACTTGAAATCTATCTTGATCTACTTTTCGGCATTTCTGTCTTGCTTAAACCAGCCTCTTGGCCTGCCAAGAACTCAGTGCATTAAGCTGGAGTGCAGGCTTTTACCAGCACCTAGGGCATCACCGGGACTGCTGGAGCTGCCGCTGTGGCTAGTCCCACGCCACACACAGAGGAGCCGGCAGCACAGCACAGCCCCTGCCGCCCTTTCCCAGCCCAATGAGCCATTCCCACCCGGCAGGGGAGACTCCAGCCCGGCGTGGCCAAGTGCCCCACGGCTGCAGTTCCAGTGCCCTGCCCTGACAGTGCTGTCTCTCCCGCAGACGTACAGGCGGTGGAGCTCCGAAGGCCGCGGGGGAAGACGAGGCCACGACGCCCCCATGATCGCGTACGACGCCCTGATGGGCTGCGGTGGGGACTGGACGGAGCTCTGCAACCGCTCCATGTTCCACGGAGGTGAGGGTCGGTCTCCTGTGCTTCCCAACCCTGCTCCCTCGCCAGGGCTGGGGTAGAGCCTTCCTGGCTGTCAGCTGCCTCTGTTGGCCAATCTGCCATGTTGTCTGTAACATTCTCCCCTCTGGTTTTATCCTCTAAACCTCATTCTTGTGGCAGCAGCTGCCACACCAGCCATTAACGACACTTTTCAAATGCTGCTCCGTCTACATCTTATGGTTCTGCCGGAGGTACATGAGGAGTAAGTCCAGCAGGGCTTTCTTAAGGGCTGACAGTTCCTGACAGAACACAAGCACCTTTGGCAAAACCTTTTAGCTGCCTGTAGTGAAACTAAGTAAGGGAGAAAAATAATACAGCACCCAAACAAGTGCCAGCCAAATAAAATCCTGCACTTAGAGGCACAAAATTAAGTACTTCTACAGCTTTGTGAGTGAGAACTTTCTCATTAGCAGACGCATCTCGCTGGGCTTTTGGGAGGGCCAGCATAGCTGTGGGGAGTAGGACCCCAGCGCTGAATCGCCCACTCCTTCCCTATGTGGTGTGGGCCCTTTGCAGGGGCTCTGGGTCTCTCACCTGCCCCAACACAGTGGTGAGAGCTCACAGTCCCCCACTGCAGACCCTGGCAGGCACAAACCCAGAGGCACTGCATGCACAGAGCATCAGCGCTCCTCGGCAAGGCTGGATGTTTTAGAGCCTGCACAGTGCTGTGCTGTGCTGTGAGGAGGGAAGGGACACTCTCCAGTCCAGGACCTTTGTTGTATGGTAGACACCCCTGCAACTATTATTCCCTCCTTTGTTCTTAGCAATGGCTAGCTGTCTGCAAGAGCCGCTGTGCTGGGGTAGATTTTCTCAAAACCAAGTGAGCTCCCAGCCCAGGAGTGCACACCACAGTGGCATCTCCATGTGCTTGCCTTGGCATCACTCTCTTCCTTAGGCATCCTCAGCCTTCAGGACTGGCCCAACATGCTCCCACTGTGCTCCATCAGTGTGGAATATTCCCTCTTCTGCGCAGTGCAGTTTTTCGGTTGTGTATGTGAAGGTGACACTAAGAGACCACTGCAATTGTGCTTAAACCTGCAGGGGAAAGCGCGGCTACTGGGTCCATCGCCGGCTGCCTGTTCGGCCTGGTTTACGGCCTGAGCAAGGTGCCCAAGGGCTTGTACCAGGACCTGGAGCAAAGGGAGAGGCTCGAGTTCTTGGGCGAGAATCTTTACCGACTATCCATGGAGGAAAAGTAAAGCAGTTTCTGCCATTTTCTCTCTCTATAAAGACTATATCAAACCCTGTAGATATCTGACTGGCATTCACAGTGAAGGAAGTAGCCCTGAGTTAGTCTGAAGACCTCTATGTACATTGCGTGCAAGCGAAGATAGCTGAATTATTAGAATGATTAGAATTATTAGACTGATTAGATATATGTGATATTTATGGGGTTTTTACTGATGTAGGGATTTCTAAATATAAGGAGCGCTGCTTAAACCTCAAATGGCAAAAAATAAATAAAACGTCTTTTGACTGATATCAGTCTAACTTGCTATAATACCACTTCCTAAACAGCTGTTTCCAGTAATTACATGTACGAAATTAATTTTCAGAACTAATGCTTTCTTGCAAAACTAATGGTAGTACCCACTTACGGGGATATTCTCTGTATATTTGACAATCCTTTCACCACTGTGTCCCTCCTTGTTCTCAAATCTAATGTGTCTGTGACACTTGTAAACCTAATGTCTCATGGATTAGCTTTTAATGAATCACTGATCCCTGTATCAGCACTGTGGTGTAAGGTACTGTTACATTAGAAGCTTCCAGAAAAGGAAAAGCCAACACTAAAAATACCTCCAAGGAATAGCAAAGCATCAGCGTGTCTAAAATTTCTGATCAGTGTATCTAAAATTTCCGAATTATGTTTTTATTCTTCTTCAGTCTTCAGAACAAAAGTTTCTCTAAAATATAACTGGCTGAAATATTTGTAAATAAATTAATCTTGCACTATTTTCTAAGTATCAGTCTTTATTTTTAGATTGAACAGATTATATGTTCTGTATCAGTATCAGAATTTTTGGCTGAGGTCTTCAAGCAGTTGTAATAGGTCAACAGTTAGGCTGTGATACAGTTCACAAGTCTGAGCACCACGAGAACTCCAAGAAGAAAAGTTACAACTGCTTTACCTTTTTCTGGTTTTTTTTTTCCCTTCCCTTTATTACCTTTTGTTCTTTTTCACCTTTCCTTGCCTGGTTTCATCTCTCCTCTCCTCTCCAAGTTCTTCTTCAGCTTTTCTTTTTTCTTTTTTCTTTTTTCTTTTTTCTTTTTTCTTTTTTCTTTTTTCTTTTTTCTTTTTTTTTAGATTTTTAATTTTTATTTTTTCTTGTCCTTTTTTTCATTCTTTTTTATTTTCCTTTCCCTTTGCCTTTCCCTTTTTTTTTTTTCTTCTTTTCCTTTTTCTTTTATTTCCTCATTTTTCAAGAAAATAAACAAACTATGATTGGGTTAAAAGCGGCATACCACAAACAAAGCAAACAGTAGACCTGGATGAAGGAGATCCTAATGCCCCCAAGAGCAGCACAGGCACAAATCTGGAATCCTCTATGAAATAATGCAGAAGTGAGCTCAGAATTTGTTCCCGTGTTTAACCTCATGTTTTACCTTAGAAGTTCAAAAACTGAGGTCTACATAATACTTTCTAATTTCCACCGTGTGTGATTGCCTACATGGTGTTGGTTTCTCCTGTCTTTCTCCAGCTGCTGAACTGTGTTTTAAAAAGATAGCTAAAAATACATGAGTACTTTCCTACGCCTTTTTCCATGTAAGCCATTGCTGGAATCACCACTGGGATGTTATGTGGCAGACACAGGAGCAGGTGATGCCTGTCAGTAGGAATAGCAGCCTGCATGACAATGTCCGTATGAAAAGGTTTTCCGTACAATGCGTTACTTCTCGCACTGTTGTTTTAGCATGTTTTCTCTTGGCAGCTTCGCAAGGTGCTTTCTTGTTTGCTTTGGAGATGTGTTAAACCAAAGGCAGCAATGTCAGTAGCTTTTGGTGCCAGAGAATACCAAGACTTTCTGAAAACATTGCTTCTAGTTTAGGATGCCTCTAGCACTCCTGTAATAAATTCAGCAGTAGAGAAGAGAGAAGAACATATTCTTCATAAGGTAGGACTTTCTCTAGTACTTTGGCTTTTCTTCTTCCTTTAGAAAAAAAATAATCACTGACAAAAATTAAGAGCATTCAGAATTTTTCCCACTTTACCCTCTATCCAACCTGGGCAGGACCAAGTTGTGTTTCAGAGATCAATACGAGAATCTCATTTAAAAGGTGAAAAAAAAGATTGAACCCGTAAAGCACAGTTTCTGCAGCTGTTGGGGTGAGCAGTGCCTTGGCCATCATTTCACTGAACACACTCAAAAGGCTTGTGCATTGGTTTGAGTGGGCAGACCTGCTCCTGGTTCTCTTCCTTATCTAAGGGCAGGTCGTTGGACACCACACAGAGCCAGGTAGTGATGGGATGCCCAGGAATGAGGAAGGCTATGGGATGCAGCACTTTGCACACTCCAGCTCATGGCCATTTCCCCAGAACTTACCAACAGTGAGGCAGACCAATCCACTGATCTCTGACAGCTTTTGCAGGTTGGACAGTGTTTTCCAATTTGTTTCTTGTTTTTTGATGAAGCCTCCATAGTACTGTCTCCTCCTGCCCATTCCACTTGTTTTTTGATGAAGCCTCCATAGTACAGTCTCCTCCTGCCCATTCCACTGTCCCTGCAACAGCCAGTCCTTCGGGCTGCCTGAGTGTCTGAAATGGTGATCAGATATTTAACATGAAACTCAGAATTAGGAGACAGGGCCTTCTCTTTTTCACACCAGAGACAGTAAACCAGAAAATCCTACAACTGTATGCTTTTAGCAAACGCCATGGGATGCACCACCCCCTGCTACTCAGCAGCATCTGAACCTCTAACAGAATGGAGAACACTGGTGCAGGAGGCAGTGGGCAGGTCTGGGAGAGAGTGCCAGCTCCTCTCCCTTCGCCTTGGCACCTCAGCTCTCCTCTGCTTGCGACACAGCGGTATCCACTGCAGACGTTTCTCTGGGACAGGCCAGCCAGCAGGATAGAGTTGCACTGCTGCCCATTAGCATATTAGGCTGTTACCACTCTGATGCTGCCTGTGATAAGTGTCCCCAAAGAACCTATAAATAAGTAACTAAGCAGCCTGTCTTATGCATCTTAATTATGTGTGGGCCAAGAAGACAGGAAACTTTTGAAGGTGGCCTTGCCTCCTCTTCAGGTCCGAGCAGTCTGTCCTCCAGACACTGAAAACCATGCAGCAGCACTTCCACAAACCAGCAGCACACTGAGGCACATCACACATATTAAAAAGAGTGAAAACCAGCATCTCCAGAGGAAGAGAGGGGTGGGGGGGATAAAGTACATGTTAGGCCATTTCACAGGATCAGGGAGGAGCCCAAGTATCTGCCTTGCCATACGGCATAGCTCACAGTGCTGGGAAGTGAATTCTGCTGGCATTGGGTTCCCCCTGTGCCTGGGGACTACCTGTCCAGGTACTCCCAATGGGACTAGAATTGGCTGTCTGTAGGTGATATAGAAGTGACTATAGTTCATTGATAGGTGACATAGTTTAAGAACAGCAGGATGCAACTTGGGAAAAGACAGTAAGGAAAAATTAAGGATGACGACTCAGCCTGTTGAGAATGGTGGTCATGCTCCCAAACATGAGAAACCTCTTACTTAGCCCTCCTTCCTTGAGGGGGAACCATGATGTTTTCCAAACACTAGGTCAAAGCAGATTTATCACTACCTCCATTTTCAGTGGTGGTCTCAGAATTCAGTGTCATTGTACCACTGCCCTTGCACAGAATGCATTTCAGATTTACATGGTCACGATGGTCGTTTGCAGGTGACGTCATCTTGGAAGAACTGCAGATGCCCTAAATAGGTGCCATAGCTGTTTGTTCATTTTCTGCTGCTGGCTGGTGAATATGGATCAAACACTCAACCCATGCAACATGTCGTGGTACTTAAGGCAATGCAGTATTCCCACAAATGCTACATTTCAGATGGCATCCTATAATAACACTCTAACATGGAAAAGGAAATCCCTGAATAGAGCTCACTCATAGTATATTTTAATGAAGATATTTAATTTTGTAGCTCATACGTGATTAATTACTGGGAATATTCCTAGCAGAGAGGGTCTGATCTTCCTCCCTTCACAATCAATACTAGTTTGGCTATGCTGAAAGCAAGACTAGTCTGTATTTTACTGTGGCCATTTATAGCATCCAAAGCAGTCCAGAAGGGACGGGTAAGCAGGGCATCTGGTTCCACTGCTGTTCTGAGAGATCAGAGATGACCCTAAAGCACATTGGTTGACGGCCCCACATGTTTTTCTGAATACACCAGACACTAGTTAGGGAGGAGAGGGATGGCAAGCTTGCAGTTAAAATATTGGCAGACTTGCTAGGAGAGGGAATGAACCACAGATATTTTTAGCCAATTATACTCTGAATTCTGGTTCTTTATTCTGAAAATTCCCACTGTTGGAACAAATGGGCTTTTTGGTGTAACACAGAAGCTTTGTCTCCTTGCCTGTGGTCAATTTGGTAAGGGAAAGGGTGGATGATACCACCTGTGCTATGCTGAAATGTGTTTATTCCCTATCAAAACCTACGAGATATTGTTTGTCACATTAGACATGGGCCAGTTGTCAGGCTTTTTTCTTTTATTGGCCTTTAAAAATACCTACAAAGTCATTATAAATAAATCTTCTTCCATTCAAGATGGCAACTTCATCCCTTTGCTGAGGGATGTCATTTTCAATATGTGCACTTGAAATGCAGCCAAGTGGAATCCAAATGTCACAACCCAACTGGACAAGGACCAGCCCCTCACTGTGCAAACAACCTCCATAATATTGCAGTGGGGGGCCGGGTCCAGTGTCTTTCAGAGACCATGGGGTACCAGCTGCTGGGGCACAGCTGGGCCTTCCCCAACGTTCCAAGCTTGACACTCCCTAAAGGATGAACCTCTTTGCAGCCTTTCTTCATTTTCTACACGTGGACTTAATTTAAAGAATTTTTTATTCCACTTGTGCTCATAAAAATTAATCCCCTCTGGGTATGCAGGCTGCATTCTGTGCATGAAGCTATTTCACTGCACGGTGAAGTAACCTTCCAGCTTTTCATGGTGTCAGAAAGTTGACACCTCTTGATTTTTCCCCCCTAGACCCATCTATTGTTATTGACTTCAAGCTCCAGCTTTTGTGCTGAGTTCAGTATTTTATTTAGTAACTGATCCACACCAATTAAAGCATTGCCTAAATCCCCAGCTGTCCAAGGGCCTGATTCTTCAAACAAGCAAAGGTCCAACATACCATCCTTCTTCCTCCAGATTAAAAGAGGTTGTAGTCAAGGGTTGCCAGGGTTGTTGTGGTGATAGCCTTCACAAAGCAGATTTAAGGGCATAGTCCTGATGTGGGATTTGAATGCTATCAAAAAGCAAATAACAGCAACCCTGTTGTTTTTTTTTTTAATTCTGGGGAGGTATCTACTGACTTCTAACCTGTACCAATAGCAAAAACCATGAGTGGAACATTTGGCCCCTCAGCCTTGATATTTTGTTTTAATAGTTGGAGTCTGGTTTTATAAACCAGAAACAGAACCATGGTTTCCTGCTAACTGTAGTCTCATCATATTTATCTTTGCCTATACTTTAGCTAGCAGGAAAGGAAAACACCTTCAGTGTTGCCCTCACTTTAGGACATGGTAAAACTAAATGAAGGACTAGTGGCACAGAGGAGATGCAGTGACCCCAACTAGCATTGCTTGCTTCCTGAAGTGCGTCCACTGCCCACAAAACACAGAAGAAAGAGCTGACAGTGCCGTGTGGGACAATGTGAAGCCCTGACACTCCTGCTACACCATGCCTCATGAAGCTTGTTGAGCACTCTGCATGCTTTTTAACAGGCCACTAACATCAACTCTCTTGAGAAGTTCTAAATTTAAGTGGTTTTTTTCCATTTCATGCGTAGCAGCATGCCATTAAAGCAAAGTAAGAAGGTAGTGACAATGTTGATGACTTGACAAGACATTTATGTTTTCTCTTGCACAGCACCAAAAGCACACACTTCTGTGGAGACAATAAGATGCTTATAGACCCTCTGGTGCTGAAGAAGAAGCTCAATAGGATGGCAACAGAGCAAGGAGCCTTTGCTGTTCTCAGCAGCCTGCTGCTATATGTCACTGAGCTCGCAGCTGGTGATCCAGAGATCAGCAACAAGAGGACAAAATGGGCAGAAGGTAAAGAAAACCAGGTGAGCTCTAACCAGCCATGTCCAGGTCCAGTCAGGGCTCAGTATCCAACCAGATTTCAGCTCTTGCGGTCCAGGTTTCTAAACAACAATCGCGAGCCGTACACCAAGAAGAGAAGAGAAGTTGGCAAACTGGTCATTAAAGAGAAGCTGTGGGTGAGCAGAGCTGGTAACAAGCTGGACAGAAGTAGAGACAGGAAGGGAGATGGAAAAACAGTGGAGGAGGATGCAGACACAGCACCCAGTGAGAGGGCAAGGTGGAGTAGTGTGACTGGAAAAAACACAGTGAAGAACATCCTGAAGAAATTTTTAGCTGCTGAAGAAAAAGAAGCCAAGGAGAATTCTCCCAGCTGGCAAAAGAAGGGAGCAAACATCAGTTTGCCAAAAATAGTCAACAAGAATTCAGTCCTGTCCAAACTGAAGGAGCAGTTTGAACAAAGCACTCTCTGCTCGGCTGCAGAGGTGAAGGCATCGCTCTTGTGCAAAGGTGAGAGAAAGACTAAAAACTTTCAGAGCAGAAAACCTATTCATAAGCCTGAGGTCAGAGTGCTGCGCATGGCAGCAATGACAGCCACAGGTATAAAGAGTCCAGAGTCCCAAAATTTAGTGTGCTCAATGGTCCCAGTGCCCAGACTCAGCATGGCTACCAAAATTAACCATCCTTGGAGCTGGTCGAAAAATAATGCCACGAAGCAGCCTTTTGGTCATGGAACACTACTGAAGGAAAAGGAGGGATCCAACAGAGACCACAGAGAGAACAAAACACTGGCAAATGCAGCACAGGACAGGGAGGACAATGAAGAGTTACTGGTGGCACCAGAGGCCATGTCAGACGCAAAGGACTGTGCTGAGGCTAAAATAGATTCCACAAAACAGGGACCCAACTTTCATCCTGTTCTAGATAACTCTTCAACTACTCATAAAAACAAAGCTCTTGCAGACTGCATTCCTCCCTTATCAGAATGTGGTCTAGATTGTGACAGAACTAACATGCCAGCTGGGCCTGACACATCTTCACTACTGGGAATTACCAGTGCTCTGCAACATGTTAAGGAAGACAGCCCACCTTCTGACTCGCCTGACTCTAGCACAGCTGAAGGATCCCATGAACAAAGCCCTCGGGATACTAAACCAGGAGAGATTCCTGAAATATTGATGTATGTATACAGTTCAGAGGAAGAAGACACAGAGCTCACAGAGTCAGAAAAGGATCCTTTCTTTGCAGGCCAAAAATGTTTTCCAGAGCAGAAAGCACTGGAAAACATTCTGCCATTTTACTCTCCAAGATTTTCAGCATCTTGTGAAGTTGAGTCTCCAATGGATTATCAACAGCTAACCGTCCTAATACCAGCTTCTGGCACAAAGCTACCAATGGTCCAAAAAGAGGCACTGGATTTAAGAGGCAAATGTTCTGAGGAAGCCAAAGAAGAAGCAAAATTTCACAGTGAAGACAAAATGTCTTCTACTGCTAGCAAAAATAATAGTGATGTCCCAAATATAGAGGACGAGGAGAATAAAACACCCAACAGCCAAATGCAAAATGAATTTAAAACCATGCAGCCACAGCCTCCTCAAATAAATTTTAGCTCACAAAATAATGTTTCCAATGTGGACATGTCAGTTTCAGGTGTAAATCAGAACAAACCTATACTCTCCTCAAATGAGAGTCTGGAGCCAAAGCCTGGTGCTGCAGAAGAAGAGGACACCTCTTCTCATTTGGAAAAGATACAAAGCCCTTTGCCAGGTGACCTTGTGAAGCACAGTTCCTCTATTTCAGAAGAAGATTTTGGGAAGGATAAATTATCTTCATCAAATGAAATGATGAATCACTCAAACAATCAAGCTCTGCACAGGAGTTCCTTAACTGACCTGGAGACCTGCCACAAGCCATCTGAATCTTTCACTGAGCATGAAGAGGACACTGCAGATGAGATGCCCTGGCCTGACTCTGAGGCATGGCAGTCACCCCTGTCAACCCCTTTACCAATATCAATGAGTGGGATTGCAGGACAAAGTATCCATCACACTCTTGGAAATCCTCCAGCACTTCCACCTACTGATCTGGTGGGACAGGGAACTGGCAGTGTGCAACACCAGCATGACAGCCATGGCTGTGAGAAGCACCCACACCCCCCTTCAGATGAGTTGACAAATGGTGGGAATGACACAACGGGTGAGAAGAAAACTATGTGTGATTTTAAGAACCAAGCACTATTCCCAAATAATGCAACAGAAAATGAAAACTCTACAGACAAAGAGACAAATACATGTCAGAAACTCAAGAACTGTCTTTCACATTCAACCACAAAGCCAGGAAAACATGAAAATAAAACCACGCTAGCAAGAAAGCCCCTATTACCCCTGGAGAAGAGCCAAACACCAACATTAGATGATACCAAAAAGCAAGGATGTGATATGCTGGAAGAGAAACCAATTCCTTCATCAACTGAATTGGTCTCAGAACAAAAGAAGGATGCAAAAAGTAGAAATAAGATATCTGGACACACAGGGGATAAGCTCGTCTCCTCAGATGATGACATGAAACATGAAAGTGATAGAATGGAGACAGAACAGAAAGAAGAGAGAAATGTCTTGCATAAATTTGAGCAGGAACAAGTATTCCCACCAAATGATACTGTGGATCATGACGATAACTCTTCAAAGGAGAATGATGCTGATAGACCTCAAACATCACAGTTACCTTCCTCAGAGCATGATACCAACATTCAAGGAGTGAAAAACACTGGACAGAGTTCAGAGCATCCAGCACCTCCAGGAGATCTTGTGAAACACAAACACGATATGACAGGAGATGAAAACATCTATTGCAATAATAGGAAAAACCAGCTGGACTCATCAGATGAGCCAATGAAACGTGCAAATGACAGTGAAGGGCTAGAAAACACCAAGTCAGACTTCAACAATTATTCAATGCCACCAATAAATACAGCAAGGCAGGACAGTAAGACCTCTGATGAGGACAACAGCACTCTAGAGACACAGAAACAGATGTCACCAGGTGACCTTGTAAAGCCTGAAACTAAGTCAGACAAAAAAGAGGCTCAACATACCTTTGAGAAGTTCCAGTCACCTTCTTCAAACAAAGTGCCAATTTGTCAAGATAGAAGCTCTTCAAGAGAGAGGACGCAAACAACATCAGCAGCAGAAGACACTGGATCACCTGAAACAGAGGTAGTAAAAGACGATATTGAGCAGCAGTTTTCTGGGAAGCACCAACTACCTCCATCAAGAAAATCAGAAATGCATGAGGAAAATATTCCAGGAGACAAACAGCAAATGAGATTTGAAGATTTTCTGACACCTGATACAAATACTGCAAAAGAGAAAGACAAACTTCCAAGTTCCAGGAAGTATCCATCAGTATCACCAGAAACATTAGTTAAAAAAAGAAATCAAGAAAAAATTGCTCCAGAACAAAAGCAAAAAACATCAGATTCTTCAGGTATTAAGAAGCCTGGTACTAATTCTGTAAAAGAAAAGGATGGAGATCCAAATTCTGAGAAGCTGCCTTCTTCAAACAAAGTACTGAAGCCTCAAGAAAAAAGTGCTTCAGGAGAGAGGAAGCAAAAGACACCAGCAGGAGAGGACAACAGGTCACCTGAAGAAAAGGCTGTAAAAGAGAAAGATAAATACCAAGGTTCTGGGAACCATCAGTTACCTCCTTCAAGTAAATTACTGAAGCCTGAGAAAAATATTCCAGGAGGAGAAAAACCACAAACTGTATCCAAAAATTTTACAAAGCCTGATACAAATTCTGTAAAAGATAAAAGCAAAGATCCAACTTCTGGGATGTGCCAGTCTCCATACTCAAATTTGCTGGCGAAGTCTCAAGAAAATAATGCCACAGCCAAAAAGGAGCATTTGCCACCATCACATGATGAAAAACCAATGTATAAAACTGGTAGTCCAGAAAAGAAGAGTAAACGTGAGAGAAGAGAGAAATACCAGCCAGGCTCTTCAGCTCAATCAGAGAGGCACAGCAATAATGGCTCAGGAGAGGAGGGCCCTGTGGGTGATTTCAGAAGCTCTCAAGCTCCATTGCCAAGCAATGGCATAAACTGTAAAAGCAGTGCTGTCCCAAAAGAGACCAGTGTGTCTAATACAGAGAAATCCCCCAAATCATCCTCATCATTACATGTTGCATCAAAAGACGAGGAAAATCCTGCTGGAAGTAGAGAAAAGCAGCCTGGATTTAAGAAGTACAAAGCGCTCTCGTCAAAGACTTTGGTGAGGCATGAGAAAGATGCTGCTGAAAGGGAGGGGAGTGGGCAGGCAGCTGGCAAAGCAACTGAGAAAAAAGCAGAGCTGGAGGACTGCTCTAAAGCAACACCACTCTCAAAATACACAGTGGAAAGCTACGGTGAAGGATCCTTAGATTCAGCTTTCAAACCATTGATCATTAGAGTAACTGACACATTTAAATATCACAGCTAAAAATTATGGCTACAGCTTAGGCAAGACCTTACAACAGATCATGCTACCAATTCTCTTGATCTTTCTTTTCTCCTTTTTTCTCCAGGGCATTATATTATAATTTTTTAATCACGAGGACATTGATGTGCATCTATCAGAGCTAGGGTTTTTTTCTTTCTTAAACATTAGCCTGAAGACATGAATTAAATTAATCACTGCAAGTGAATTAGCTAATCACTGAATTAATCATCAGTTTATAAATTAAATATGAGAAGGGCTTTGAGATCAGCGTGAATTCAGCCCTGCTTCAAATTCTCCTTGCTAACTAATGGCCTTTGTTTGTAACAAAGACAACTGTTCAGGCTGAACTCTATTTGTGTTTACTTGTTCCAGTGAAACTCTGCTAGTACTTCTTCCAGGAATAGTGGTAGGCAGTGCAGCTTTAATTATGTCAAAAAGCACTTGTTCTAAGATCTGCCTTTTCGCAGATTAGCAGGAACTGTTGATCTATTGCTGCACTGAGTGACACTGTCAGCAGAAGTAGTGAGGGAAGGAGGGGAATGCTTCATTTATCTGCAGAAAAATCCTCAAAGGACATTGACGCTACAAGGGGATTTACTGCAAATGCAAATGTTCAGCCTCATTAATATTAATATTGGAAAAATGGTGATTTAACCTCCTCTGAAGCTATTTGCACTTTGGCCATACACTGTATGCATTATTGTTGTAAATGTACACCATTTCAAGGGGTTCTTAATTACTGAAAATGAATATGCAACAAGTGTAAGAGCTCAAAAAAGCTCAACTCTGAAAGGCCATGAGGACAAGGTAAGCCAGAGCGGCCCAACAGTTTGGCATGGCAATTCAGCTCTTCCTGGAACATCTGTCCCACTTCAAATGCTGGGGCACACAGACACGAGGCAGGTGCCTCAGCTCACATTTAAAGTCTTAGGAAGCGTTTGTTTTACAATGCAATGTGAAATAGAGCAGTAAAAAGCAGCCAGTGTCACTGAATCCTACTCATGTGGTATGATTTTTTGTGTTTACAATAATAGCCTCTTCTGCAAAAAGTTTGTGTGTGATGAACGTTGTTTTGGAGAAGTGAGGGCAGGGTTGCTGCCTTGGGTGTCTTAGTTAAGCCGTGACAGACAGAACGTCTCACAGCGCCAACTCTCCCATACACAAGTTTAGCTTAGCATTCTAACCACATATTCATATTAAAACCTACTGTGGAGGAACCCTAGAGGCATATCCTAAGCATCCAACTTCGGGAGGAGAGAGGGTTTATACAAAAAAGGTCCTGCTTCCCCGTGGCAGTGAATTCCCTTCCATTTTTATGATGCTCTCCATGACCGCACTCCGCAGCTGAGGGCTGGCTGTTCCTTAAGCCCAGGCTGGCAGAATGCCCCCACCCACCACCATCAAGAGACTGAGGACAAGAACAGGCTGGCAGCAAGCTGAGATCAAACCCGTTTGCCAGCACAATGCACACGAGTCACATACGTGACAACTGGGCTAGCCCGGTCAGGGACACTGCTGGGAGGAAGTGGGAAAGTGAACATTGTGTCTCCTGACCACTGAAGAGGCTTGAACTTTGACTTCCATTTCCTTCCCAACATGCCAAGAATTAGGCTTTCTGGCATCTGGAGGGTAACAAAATGAAAACTACATTTGTGTATCACACTCCAGTCCTCAAACACTAAAACAGATTTTATTGGAGATAGAACACTGCCCTTACACACAGAGGTTTACTTCACCCACCAAGCTTTTATAAGCTGGGAACCATAAAGGCCACTTTGTACTAAACCTAAAGCCTAATTTACTTTTTATTGTCCATTATTTCATTTCACATTTGAGAAAAGTCCTTACAGCACAGAGCATTTGCAACAGACTTCAATAATAAATTCTCTATTAGCTGGCTTCTCCTGTCTGCACAGGAGAATCACAGAATCATAAAATTGCTGTGGTTGGGAAAGATTTCTAAGACTATTGTGTCCACCCATTACCCAGCACCGCCAAGTCCACCACTAAACCATGTCCCTAAGCATCACATCCACATTTTTTTTGAACGCTTCCAGGGTTGGTGGCTCCACCATTTCCTTGGGCAGCCTGTGCCAATGCCAGACACCCATTTTAGTGAAGAAAGTTTTCCTAATATCCAATCTAAACCTCCCCTGGCACAGCTTGAGACCATTTCCTCTTGTCCTATTGCTTGTTACTTGGAAGAAGAGACCAACACCTGGCTCACTACAACCTCCTTTCAAGTAGTTCTACAGAGAGATGAGGTCCCTCCTCAGTTTCCTTTTCTCCAGGCTAAACACCCTCAGCAGGTCTTCATCAGACTTGTGCTCCAGACCCTTCACAGGCTTCACTGCCCTCCTCTGGACACACTCCAGCCCCACAGCATCCTTCTTATAGCAAGAAGCCCAAAATTGAGCACAGGATTTGTGGTGTGGCCTCACCAGTGCTGAGTACAGGAGGGCAATCACTACCCTGGTCCTGGTGGCTACACTACTGCTGATACAGGCCAGGATGCCCTTGGCCTTCCTTGCCACCTGGGCACACTCTGGCTCATGTTTACCCCCAGGTCCTTTCCTTGCAGGCACCTTTCCAGCCTCTCTGCCCTGTAGCACTGCCTGGGGTTATTGTGACCCAAAGCAGGACCTGGCACTTTGCCTTGATGAACCTCACACCACTGATGCCGGCCCATGGATCCAGCCTGTCCAGACCCCTCTGCACAGCCTTCCTGCCCTCCAGCAGGTCAACACTCCTGCCCAGCCTGGTGGCACCTGTGAAGTGACTGAGAGCAGGCTCAATCCCGTTGTCCAGATCATTGATAAAGGTGTTAAACAGGACTGGACCCAGTACTGAGCCCTGGAGAACACCACGGATGACCAGACACCAGATGGATGCAACTCCATTCACCCTCACCCTCTGGGCCTGGCCATCCATCTGTTTTTTTACCCAGCAAACACTTCACCCATCCTAGCCATGAGCAGCCAGTTCCTCCAGGACAGTGCTGTGGGAAATGGTGTCAAAGGCTTTATTAAAGTCTAGTTAGACAACATACTCAGCCTTTCCCTTATCCACTAGACAGGTCACCTTCTCATAGAGAGAGTTTTAATTAATCTTACTAGAATTTAATTATTCTAATTATTAAACATCTTAATTATTCTTTTGCTAACCTTTTAAGAGAAATTGGGGGGGAAGACATTGCCCCTTATTCACACCTGGAAATATTACTACTCTGTAAAAAAATGAAGGAGTTCTTGTCTCTGGCAGAAAGTTAGCCAAATGTTAAGCAGGTGCGTCCCAGCAGAGCTTGTCCTTGGGCACCAGGAGGCACTCAAGTCTTTCAGTTTACATCTGCTTTGTTTTTCTCAATAGAGATGCTACACTAGCAGACTGAGATGCAGTATCCTGCGTTCAGGACAAGCCAGGCAGAGTCATTTTGCTGGGTTCAAATTTTAGGCTGATGCGTGCCTTAATATCTGCTGGTAAGATAAAACATCCATCCAAGTCAAATGACTCTCCTCAAAGTGCACTTAAAACCTGACACAGATTTGCATTAAATGCATCCTTATGGGTAAAGCCACACTTAGGGAAATCAGTTCATTCTGGGAGTTAGCACAATTAATCCTTCAGGAAAGAAGAGAGCAAGGCCATACAAATTCCAGTGGGGATGGAGTAGTAGAACACTGGAGTGCCTTGCAGTAAACAAGTCACTCCAGATCATGTGGGCAGGAAATTTAGCACTGGTGATAACCAAAGAAATGCCAGGAATGAGTATTTCAGAAAGAAAAAAGAGTTTGAGGAGTGATATATTCATCTATGCCAGGGGTGCCAGGTGTACAAATGGCCAGGCTTGAGTTCTGATGAGACCCTTTCTGATGCAACAGAAAACAGTTTCATTCCCAGTGTCCAGTAGTCCTTCACAGATTTTTTTACCCCCAGGAGTAGAGGCCTTGTGCCCCTGCTATCCTTTAGGCACATCTCCCACTCCATCACAGGAGAGGCAGTGAAGGGAGCCCTCCCAGCTGTTATTTCAATTTGTCTGACCTAATAACAGATACGTTTGAGGTATCTGCCAGCACATCTCTTGGCTTTTTTGGTTCTGGACAATGGGTGTAATTCCATGCAGTTCTGTTCCTTTTCCATAATACAGCCCTCTGTTTTACTAATATACATCTCTCAAGCATCTCTCAAGGTCACTGGAGGAATTAGATCCTTAGCCTATAGTAAATGTAGCAGGAATTTTTTTTAGTAATGCTTCCTTAAAGCCCGGGCTTAGCTATAGACACAGGCACACAATCACAACCAGGCCAGGAACAGGGAATATAAAAAAAACCCCAAAACCCAGGTAGACAAAGTTTTTCAATGTTCCCCCTCTACGGTGACATATTTTGAAATTTTATTGTTGTGGAATTAGACTCTCATGGAAAGAGATTTTAAGGGTACTGGGCAAAATTAATGACAATGTCATTGCCTCAGGCATAGTCCATTGCTTTGGAGTTTCCCAAGCATAGCTTTCGAGAAGTTTTTTAAACCCTTAATAAAAGAGGCATTTAAGGGGAGTCCAGACTCTCAGCTGGAGCTGGGGTACCTGAAGGGTCCTATCTGCAAAAGCAGGTCTGAGGGGGGCTCAGTAGTTAGTGGTGGGTAGAGGTTGAAGCAACAGAGAAGCCAGGCAGGCTCCCAGTACCAGCCATCAGTAAAGTCCTCCACACTTTTTATGTCCTCTCTAATTAGGCCATAGTCAAATCTCCCTGCACCCTTCTTCTTGGCAGGAGACCTGCCAGATAGGCTTAGTAATACAGAAATCACAAAAGGATTGGTTTGGGGTGATTTGGATAGTCAAGCTTGGACCTGGCACATCAGTGTGATAGTACAGTCCCCTTCACAGTGCTGGACAAGGGCCCACCATCTCCAGCAGCACCACTCATCCTCACACGTTTCTGACTGAAGGACAAACCTCTGCCTTTGGTCCCCAAACTCAGAACAAGTTCAACTACCCTCTGGATGTGTCTCTTCCTCCATCTCCTGCAGCAATGCAGTCCTTGACTAAGGCACTTGGGGCTGACTGGGACAAACCCAGTCCTCAAGAGTCCCAGGTTTGCAAAGAAACCATCGCTTTCTCCAAAAGTTTCATGAAGTGAAAGTGGTGCCTATATTTCTGGGACTTCAGGTGCTAGGAGAGCTCAGAGGGCCTATGGAGAGCTCCCTCTCCCCCCAGTTCAGAAAGGGCTGCTCAGCCGTCCTGGATGAGTATTGTATCTATCCAATTATAACAAAGAGCTCCTCACTGATTTTTTTTTATTTTTCAAATTAAAAAAGGGCACATAAAGCATAGCTAGTCCCAGCAAAAGAAGCACAAACCCTGCGAATGTTTAGCCTGGGGAAGAACTCAGGCCAGTGCTGTACCATGAGACACGACTGGTCTACTGCAGTGTCAGGGAATGTGTCACTACTTTTCCCCAGACATCAAAACCAGGAAGAAATAGGTGTCCTGGTAGTGCTGTCTGATTCCAAATTGTTCAAATGAAATGAAAAAAAATCAATGAATGCACATTTTTTGCTCTGAACTTAGTGAAATAACTTAGTGAAATAACTTAGTAATAGATCACCATCTTCTTCAGTTGGATAACCTTTAACACATCACACATGACAAAAAAGATAGAGACCAAGACCTTAAGTTGTACCATTTGACTCAGGTTTCCGGCTTTGTACTATTTTGGATGTCAGTGGAGCTGGTAAAAGAAGAAAACACTAAAGATAACAGAAGAGACCTTATATCCCAGCACACGGAACTGTTCAGTATCAGTCCTAGGCCCAAGATGCCGCAGATGAAATCTGGGCTGCTGACAGTAGAAACGCCCCACCTAATGGCTGAATTTGTAAAGCAGGCTGCAGGCAAGTAGTGGTGGAAGCAGAGGAAAAATAGCGCCAGGAATAGCGGGAAAATTTAGGGAAACATGTCTTCTTTTATTTCTGTGCCAGTATGGACACCATCCAAAAGAAGTTTGTGTGGCTGATCAGAGAAACCTCACAAGTAATAACTGGGATCCTTACAGATTTTGGGGCAAGGGGTTTCTCTGGAACACTAAAGTAAATCTCTGTTACCCGAGAAATGAACACAGGGGTATGTATTACCAGCACAACAGTTTTAACTATTGCACTCACAATGTGGTTTCCAAAATGTATTATGTCCTGTGAGCTTTATTTCTCCTTTTCATTTCCGTAAACATCTTTTTATAGAATTGAAGCATTTTTCACTCCTTGATGAGAATTTAGGAAAAATGGGGGGGGAGGGGGGGAAGCTTGCTAGGTATCTACTTTTCTGCCAACTAAAAGACTTTTTGTATTCTGAATAACCAAACAATCAACAAGGCAGTATTTTACCTCTTATGACCTGAAGGACCTGAAAGACTTTAGGGAATTGCTACGTACCTCCTGTTACTGCACTTGGTAGTAACCTCAATGTGTCCTCAGCTGTAGGCGCAAGAACAACTTTGTAAGATGGTGGGATTTTCATCTGGCAAACAAGCACTGCAGCAGGCTCTCTGTGGTGCTTGTCATGCAACAGCAGAAATGTAGTGCCAGAGGGAAAAATCACTGGGAAAATAAAGTCATAAAAATCTATAATGCACTGAACTGGTTATCCTCAAAAATCCACCAAATAGCTGTCATGGGCTCTGTTTTAAAAAGTTGATAGTGATCCCGAATATCCAAAAAGGGGCATCTTGTCATAGATCTGATCTTTGGGGAAAGTGGTCAGCATTTGCTCTCTGAAAATCAAGATTCTTTCGTAAGATGCCTCATGTTATGCAACCAAAGCTCCTTCTAAATAAATTGCCCCAGATTCCCGAAATACAGGAGAGTTTCATGGGCACCTACTTGCCCCTGCACCTACAAAAGAAAAGCATGAGCAAAAGAATTGATGTGCAGGGATGGCCAGCTCCCCGCAGCCCTGTAGGTGAATGCAGCCAGTGCCTTGCTTTTACCACAAGGAATCGCAACCACCTTCTGCAGGCTGCACACCTTTTTTGACCTGCACAACACCAGTTGCTGCAGTTGCTGGTTGAGATGCAGTCTAAAAAGTAGGTGAATCCTTCCCATCGCTGTGCTTCCCAAAACTTCTGGAAGTAATCAAAGAAAGAAACCTTCTGGACACTGTATAGCCAGTCCATCCTTCTCAAGAAACAACTGTGAAGTCAAATTACACCATCAGAAACCCTTGTGTCCCTTGGGATTCATACCAATACACTGGACTATGAAAAGGCAGCTCTGGATTGCTGACCCAGTTACTGAGATCTTTAATTCCTCTCAGGAACGAGAACACTACAGGGAGCAGTGATCCAATCCTTACCCAAATAAGGTCCCACCAAATGTATCTCAATTCTTACTGTCTCCAAGCTCCAGGACACTGTTTGCAGAAGACCAGAAATCCCCAAAAGACATCTTCTTTATTAACTCATTTAAATTACACACATCATGTGACAAGAAAGTCTGTACCATTGTCATGCCATACAGATTTCTTAATAAAACTGTTTTCCTCCTCAGATGGATTCCTTATTTGTACCACTGAATCTTAGTTGTGTGTTGAGGTTAAAATAGTAAAAGCATATGAAAAGCATACAATCATAACAATCTTATATTCATTCTGTCATTATCAGGGAAGGAGCATGAGAAATAAAGACAAACAGCACCTGTAAATGTCTCATCAGCATACAAACAGTTTACCTTATGCTCAAGAGAGCTGACACATGCCAAGTTTCATGTGATAGCTGGGAATAGGTAGAAAATACGGAACATTAATTACACAAATGGCATGGCTTTGAAAAGAGTTCAGTAAACTACATTTTCTGCAGCTTGTTCCCTGCTGCCCTTTCCCTCAGACATGCGTAAAGAGAAGACTGTGTCAGGGACGTGACTCTGGCCACTGAAATAGGAGCAGTGACAGGCTAAGGACTGGGTTGGTTGGACCAACTTCCTTCTCCTATGCTGCCCATAGAGGGTGAGTGGCTGGCCAGGGCTGCACAACCCGACATTGCCTGTCTTGCCTTTGCTTGGTGAGGGCAGTTTTTAAATGCACACCTGAAACAAACCCAGTGCTGTCGCAGGGCTGGATCAGGTTTGGCTATCTGTGGTTCAAGTCTGGCAGAAGAAGTGAGTCATCTGGTGACCAAATCAGTACGTTAGGACTGTGGAAAGGCCTCAGGCAGCTACTCCTTTGCATATAACCTCTGAGGAAAATAGCTTTTACTGCTGAGATTGCCAGATGCTGTCCTCCCCAGAACACGAAACTCCAGCAAAACTGAACCTTTGAACATGGAAATACAGTTACCCACTGAGTAGTCCAGCGTGGCCAGCAAGCATTCCAGCCCCGCCTGCTGCTCAGCCACTAATGTCACTAAGAATTAAAAGAAACAGACTTGTGTAAGTACCTCATGAAACCAAATACTTAAGCCCAATGGGGTCCTAAGAAAATATAATGAAAACACAGTTAAGTCTTGATTTTGTCCCCCACCTCCAATGCAGCAGGCTTTCTGATGTCAAAAGAATCAGCCTTGGTCTACGCCTTGCTTCTCCCCTTGTGTAAGCAGAATGAATGACTCGTCCCTTCACCATGTCTTTATACACTTAAGTTCTTTGGGTCATGGCAGTCTGCAAAACGGTATGTATGCAGATGTACTACCCTTCTGACTGCAACCAAGAGCACACCTGATGTTTCTAGGCAATGAGAAAGCTCAGTCTGAATACTGCAGCTATTATTTTCTATTATTTTTCTTCAGTCCCCTGTTTTCAGAATTCACTTGGAAGCAGATACGTGGCAGAGGTACAACCTCTGGGTACTTCCCTTTCAAACAAGCTAACACTGAGGCTTAGTTTTGAATTTAAAATTCGGTTCACTGTCTTCTTTAAATATTTTTTTAAAAATAAGTGGACACTGCTCTCCAATGTGTACCAGCAGTGCCCAATTCTAAGCAAACAGAAATGCAAAATCAGGTCTTTCTTTATGCTTCCTTCTTTAGAAACCTAGGTTTAAATGAAAAATCATCTCAGGGGCTAAAGTACAATGACATAATTGCCCAGTTCCAGGGGCTGAAGAAAAGTTCAACTTTACTTCTGAAGGCCATGAAATCACAACAGCCTCCACGAAGGTTGTTAAAATTTCTCTTTTAGTGCTCTGTGACTAATGAAGGATCGCAAGAGTATATTAAGTCAAGCAGCAGGTTGACTGAAGGCCAACAGGACCCTGAAGCTTTGGCAGGTTCTCTAGGCAGCCCCTCGTCTGGTGGCTCCCTCCATGTAACCTTACGACTGTAGAACAGATTCCTCCACAGCAGAAGCTCCAGGTGGGACAAGACCACAACAAAACCTCTGGTAAGAGCCAGAGGAGGCCATGAAAGGCAGGCTTGGGTCTCACCCACAGCTGCTGGGACCAGTGGGGCCAAATGTGTGGTGAATTGCGGGCAGGAGACAGGGCAGTGGCAATGTTTCTCATTAGTGCCACGTGATGGTATTTAGGATGTGGCTTACAGGGCTGGCAAAGGGAGGGCTGCAAATTCTTTGGTCTTTCTGGAGTGCTTTCAAACCTTTCTGTTGCTGCAGGAGGTAGGCTATGCATGTTTTTCTTTCAGCAGCTTAGAGATAGCTTTTATTCAAAATTGGGGGAAACTGAGGTTGCCTCAGTTTCCTCTTGGGTTTTTGTTTGAGGGCTGAATGGAAACATTATTATGAAAATGAAACATTTTCTTTAGGTTTTGACTTTCTATGGTTAATTGGATTCAACTGTGATTCAAGAGCACTACAAAATAACCACTGAAATAAGGTAAAGGTTCTCCTTAAGATTTATTTCAAATAGAAAAATGCATTCCAATAATATTCTTCCAGCCTGACAAAGAAAGCTCAAACTTCCTGAAACACTATGTTTTAGTATCTTTAAAAAATAAAACATGTTCTCATGGCAAAAATATGCTTATGAAACAGTATGTTCTAATCAAAACTGTGTTTCACGGGACAAAACAGTGCTGATCTGTAGTAGCTGGGGGAGGGTGTTAAGGCCTGGCTGGGAAGCTGTGCTCTCTCCTTGCAGCTGAGACCAGACACGAGTTATAAGGGTAGAAGAAGCCTGCTGCAGAAGAACAACAAGTCTAATTTTTTTTACATTTTTAAGCAATCCACTGGGATAGGATTAAGCTCCAGAGAAAGACACTCTAAACTTCCTTGGGAGAACACCCAGAGAGAGATTTCCGGTTGTTAAATGGTGCACAAAAGAGGAGGAAATCCTAAGACCACCGTAAGCAAGGTGTCCCTGAGCTTGTGGGGCTGTCCCTGTCCCTGGCAAGTTGTCTCACTGGCCTGCAGATGGCGAGTTTGCCACGTGGAGATGTGTCTTTTCGCTGACAAGGAAAAGCCCTGCATCCTTACGGGAGTCTGAAAAACAAATTCTGCCTGAAGATGATAGCTAAGAGTTAACTCTTCACCCTGCCCAACAGTTCTCCCACAATGCTTCATTTTGCGTGCATGACCAGCTGTTTACCAGGCTTGAGGATATTGCCCCGAAGATGGTAATATCAAAACTTCAGCTGATCATTAAACATTACTCTTTGTAATGGAAATATGGATCTTTACTACCCACTTCAGCAGCAGCCACAGTCCACAGCACAAAATCATTAAGACTGCTCTTCCAGGAGGTGGAGCAACAGTACATGATGATCATCCGATCATTTTCTGGTCCCCCCTACAGTCTTTAGTAACACACAGACATGAATTAAGAGATACCCCTATTGACTGACTCCAAAGGTCCCACAGCAAGCTCCAAGATTAAGATTCAAGTAATGACTTGTAGCATTACTGATCTCTGCGCCACAATGAGTTATATTCTCCAAAGAGTTCAAAAATTTTGAGTCTGGGCCCCACTTAATCACTACATATTTCTAGGAGAATATGTTTCTCATACCTGTTTTTTCAAAATCCATGTTTGTGTTTTAAACTCATCTGGATTCCGTCACCAATTCACGAAAGAAAAGTTATGAATACTTCACAAAAGTAAAAACAAGATGTTACAAAGAGTACTTTTAATAGACAAAAGAATATATGTTTTTCCCTCACTGCCCACATGGAAACTCTGCTAAGCTCATCCTGTGATATATGCATTTCCTATTGTTGGCTTTCCTCTCTTCCTTTCCACTCTCCTGCTTTTCCCCTTACATTTCTATCTTGTTCAAGGGCTACAAAATGAGACTGAAACATGAATCATGTGTTTCCAAGAAACATAGAGAACTTGCTCTCTGGGTCAAATTTTCCAGTTATTGTTCAATAAAGACTCCTGAGCCCTCCCAAGAGCCTCATGAGAAAGAATTTCTTTCCAACATGCAGCTGCTCATTAATTCCTGGGAAAACCCTGGAAACAAACAGAGTTTTCAGTAACGTAGTAATCTTTCCATTCTGAAGTTTCACTGCTATTTTCTTAAAGAAAGCACTCATAGACATTAAAAAAACTCCAACATTTTGAACGTGCCATTTTGATCAGCTACACAGATGCACATATATACTGCATTCTGGCAGCAAACCTCAAATTTGGTGACAATTGGGTGCTCAAATAACTAAAATAACTAAAATAACTAAAACAACTAAAATAACTAAAATACTGGGGGGAGCGGGGAAGGCATTTCCACCCCTCCGGTGCTCTAGGGCAGTACCTACTCATCCTTGGATACCTTGGGATTTTTCCCTCTGCCACCACCCCAGCTGCAGGAGGAGCCTGGTAAGGAAGGCTGAGTCCCCTGCGCCTTGGAGCCCTGGGCAGCACAAGGGACAGGCAGCTGGTGCTACTGCCAGTATTGCTGCAAAGTGGGAAGCAGCATCCCCTCTGGCATTTCCATCATGGCAGAAGGATGCTTCCTCAGCTATCAGACCATAAATGCACAGCAAACAAGCCAGGTCTGTTATATTTGCACCAGGGCTAAGCTCTGCCATCGTGTTCATCTCTACAAGCCATAAGACCATAAGAGCTGTGTTCTGTAACAATCTGATCCAAAATCTCATATAAACACCAGCCTCCTCTTGCTCTGCCACCACCGCCACTGTCCCCCCCTTGCCCATGGGAATGGGTGGGTTTTTCAAGAACCTGGACACACACGAGTGCATTTGCCCGTGGCTTTCCCTCTGCTCATCCAACATCCAGTGCTGCAGGGCTGCTGCCATGATGGGAGCTGTCTTGGGGCTGCTGCAGGGCAATCAGCAGCTCCATGACAATCATCAGCTGTGGAGCACAGAAGAGGGTGGGGGCTTCCTACAGTTCCAGGAAAGGAGAAATGCACAGCAAAGGCTGAGTGGAAACAAAGAGGAAAGGTTTTTTTACGCTCAGAAGAGCATGTTGCTGGCAAAGAGCAGCACTTGGTAACTCATCCCTCCAGCAATCCAGAGACTCTGCTTCATTCCTAGATTTTAATAGCTTGTCTTTCACCCCACAGCAGTTTGTGAGTCATGTGGGCAAAGCTAAGGGGAGCAGAGGCAATACCTCCATAGTGTATTTCACCAGCCTGGGGGCATTCCCTTTGCACACACTGCACTTTTTGGCTGATAAAACTCAGGAGTTTTGGCTGACTAAACCTCCTTTCCTTGCTGCAAGACCTATAATGCCATTACCTCTGCCTTTCCTGATGCACACAGGGCTTCCAGGCTCAGCTGACAGGGAAGTTGCCATAGGGACTGAGGAGTACCAGATCATGGAGGTCTTAAAGCCCTATGACCACTTGGCACAGAGTGTACTTTTCTATTTTATAAGATGGAAATCATTCAACTGCTTTTCCAGATTATTGTGGACAAAAATAATCTCAGGGTTTGGTTGTCATTTAGATGATGTGGCTGTGCAGGGCTGAAAGGAAAACTGCACCACTGGCAATCTCTTAGGGGAGCACGGGCTCTTCCATGTCACACAAGCCATTTTTGGAGTTCCTCTCCCTTTCCACCCCCTCACCCCCCCACCCACCCCCCTCCCAATTTCTGCAAAGTTCTGCCACTTCAGGGCAAAAGGTGGATTTGGGAGTGCTGGGTTAATGGTTGGATTCAACGATCTTAAAGGTCATTTCCAACTGAAATGATGCCCTGATACTATTGTCATGTATGGATGGAAGGATTTCTATTGCACATCCTGGCCATAAGAAAGTAATGCCTAATTCTCTAACACTTAAAAGATGGTGTTGGAGAGTTTCTTTGATTCCCACAGTTTTGGTGACACTAAGATTCGGTGCTTCTATGATTCTCTGTTGTGTCTGCAGTGGGCTCAGTACCTGCAACGAGCCCAAACCAACAGCCAAGTGCTTTTGCCTAATTGGAGCCCTTGCATTTTGTAGGTTCTGGCTCTTTCTTTCCCTTTTCCACAGCTGACGAAGTCTGGATGGTATTTTGCTGAGATCAACTATCAAATCCTCCACAATTTACTTCAAGGCACTTTTGACATTCATTGATAGTGTCTGCACAGTGACTTCTTTGGGTGTTATTCTGCTGCAGGCATAGATCAAAGTGCTCTCTCTGACTCCCTGCTGCTTGCCACTCAACTCGCATTCCCCAGCCACCACAGCGTCGGAAACTTTTCTAACGAGGCTGCTTTATCACTTATGGACATTATCATTATCAGCACTGTGGGTAGATCTGTGAGTGAAGAGCTTGCTAGTAGTAAATGGTGATAAGAAAGATGCCCTTGGCTAAGGCAGATGGAATTTTGTCCTGCAATATCTCCCTTGTTCTGGGCCAGCTCAGGAGGCCCCTTTCACAAATGTGGGTCTATATGGCAAATGTGTTTGCATGTCTCCTGCCAGAGATTACAGAGTCTTCTTCTCTGCTTTTCTCACCATTCAGTAATGGAGGAGACAGGTTTCTTTCTAGGGATTGCTTTGCTTCCCAAAATCTTAGAAGGATCACAGAATAGCAATAAAATGAAGGCAATGGGAAATCATGGTTTCCATCCATAACACACACAAAACATAAAATGTCAGAATTTTGTAGAAAAGTCATTCACTCCATTAAATAGTAAGAACTAAAGGTTGTAAAATTACTCTCAGGACTAATTTCTGAGAGGAAAAGAGAGGCAAAATAAAAGCATAATTCAATTTGATGGAAACAAAAAGAATTAGTTACTTGTTATTACTATTTGCCAAGTACATGCTTTAGTTAAATCCTGAGAACTGCACATGGTGTCACTGGCTCTAGGAACATGGCTGTCTCTTCTGGCAGTCATTAGTGTTCTTGGTACGTACACAGGTCTTCTAAAAATAGGCATGTTCAAATTAGAGCTGCAAAAACCCTGATGCAGTGATTCTCTGTGGTGTCCTGCCTCATCTCTCTTCACATTTGTCAAAGACAGATTTTGTCTCACCTTCCTCTAAATGATTTTTACCCATCTTTAATAGTACAGACCATCAACTCAATTACTGTATTGCAGTATGTATGTTCAGGGAGGAGATCCAGCACGCCTTTGTTTTTTGGTTTAATTAAAGGTAAATGGTAAAACAGAAGTGACAAGCATTTTGCATGTCCTTTTTATCAATATTTTAGCATTCAGTTCACGGCTTTGCTCCTTGCAATCATCTGCTGCAAATTTCTCAAATATTATTTGATGTTACTCCACTGGTTTTCAAAATTGTTTAGCAAGAAATGTTAAATGCAGGCTGGACCCAGACAACTGATGGTAGCTCTGTGGGTCAGGGGAGTGCAAGTTGCAAAAGCCAATAACTGCACAAGAGGATGTATAACCGCACAAAAGGTACTGAAGGCTGCTGGAGCAGCAAATCAGGCCATCGAAAAGCTAACGCCAGACATTGATTCTTATATAAGTGTTACCTAATTGTTACTTCTTCCTGGAAATCAGTCCACCAGAGCTGTCTTTTGTTTCATTACAAATGGCCCTTTGTGAAGACCCTTGACAACAACTGTGAGGTTTTGAAGTACTGTTTATTATCACTACATAAGCTTGACTGCAGGGACCAGCATTAGCTTTCTCTCCTGGGAACATGAAAGGTATTGTCAGGGACATAATATCACTGCTATGGGAAATACGCCACCTTGTTAATCCTGCATTTGTTTCATGCTAGAACCTACACTGTGGACTCTGACCATCCCTTGTAGTAACCACACAGCAGTACTCTAAAATACAGCCAGTGCAATCAAAAGAACCACCAGTGTTTTTCCACACAGAGTAAGTCCCACTCATGCTCATGAATACTGTGTGCACTTTGAAAGCTGAGTCCTCCCTAGAACAGGACTTCCAAGACTCCCCTCTTTTTCTTCCATTTTTTTTCTTTTTTTTTCCTTTTCCTTTTCTTTTCTTTTTTTTTCTTTTCTAAAGCACTGGGTGAACCTAAGGAAGTTCTCAGCAAGGTGTCCATCTTCCTGGAATCTGACCATTTGATTCTCAGCTTGCATTTAGGTGCTAGACTTGCAGCCTTGCTGTGAGCAGTAATTGATCCTGTGATGTGCAGGGGGGAAATTCAGCATTGTTCTGCACAATATCCAATGCACCAGAAGGTTTTGTCTACCAGATGGAAGGCTGAACTTGCTTTTGTTCTACTTGCAGCTCATTCATGTTTACTTTCCTTTACTACTGAGATGAGAAGTAAAACTGGGACTATACCTTCACATTTGTGATTTGACCTGCTTTAATGTACAGCCCTTGCCTCCATTTCTTGTAACACAAGCAAAGAAATGCCACGTGAGAGACAGAGCAGCCACATGTAATATATTTTATGAGAGCCAGTTCGTTCCTTCAAGCAGAGACTGGGTATTTCCAGCTAGGAGGAGTGCTAGATCTTCCCAGGACTGTTTCTTCTGGATCAGCAACTCTGTGTTGTGCCTTGGAAGACTCCAGAAGTTGGGTGGGTTTCAGAGCTGGGCACTGGGGCTGGAGAGAGGAACTACCTTTTTTCTTGAGTGAAGGCCTGAGTGACAGATTTTCACACTGGAGGAGAATCATCTCTTCTTGAGTGATTCATACACTCTCTCTGATCCTCGACTGCCACAGCTGCTTGAATCCCAGAGGCTAGAACAGGATGAAACAAAGAACTGAAAATCATTAAGAGACATGAAGAACACTCAGCCCATTCCGTTGACTTCTGTGGGATCGAATCTGAGCTTTCTTTGCTGAAAAGTGTTTCATTTATGCAAACTAATCTGTTGCCCACATATAAAGAAACATTAAATTCTCAAAGTTTGTAATTCTCAACAAATTTTATACAAGGCACTTATGCTGCCATCAAAATACAAAAACCTGTGTCTGAGAGAGGTCAGTGTGGTTAAGAGAACTGCAGCTGGAATTACTTATTCAGTCATTCTTTAGAATTCTATATGGTTTCATCGCACGTAGATATCATGGGCTAAACTGTAACTGAGTGTGGCAGAGAATCAGGGCCCCTACAAGGCATGTCCACAACTCTAGTGGTCAAATGTCAATTTAAGTATTACTTACATATTTTGGTGAGTTGATTTGCATCGACATGTGGATTATTACTACAGTCAATTTTTCATCAACAATTTTCCATCAACATCTAATAAGACAACGACTGCACTTTTGCAACCATATTAAAAAAATTACTTTGCATAGATCAGGAAAGATAATAATTATCATGAAGCTTACTTGACTGTGTTCCAAAAATTAGCAACTGCTCATGGAGGATTGGCAGTGACAAGATGTCACGTAAAAGGAAATTATAAAAATAAGACAATTGGAGTTTCTGAGCACAAAATTTTTGAAAAATATGTTTTTGAGAAATAAGAAAACACCAAAATAGTACTTGTTGCAGAAGCAATGCAAATGTGCAGCACCGTCACACTCAAAGATTGCTATGGCTCCCTGAATAGCAAATTAAGTTCTATAATTTTCTTTAATTCATACACAGCTAAAATAAAATTTCTCAGTTGGAAAAAACCAAACTGGTATTTTGTTGACAAAAGAGCTACACTTTAAATGGAAAAAAGGATCAAACAGCTGACTGAGAACATACTATTTTTGTATCTAATTGTGCAGCAAACCATGGAAATACCAAAATGTTGCTGCTGGTTTTTAATGTTACGCTTCCCTCTTCAATGTGATTACTCTAACATGGGAAAGAACAGTGCCAGAAATACCTGAAATATGAAAAAGGAAAATTAAATTATTTCAATTTTGACAATGTACCAGTTTGTGATAGTACTAGGGACATTTATCTGCAAAGTAACACAAAATGAGAATGACATTTTTCCTCCAGTATTAGTCATGTGATATAATTTGTAACCTGACAAAGTAAGCCAGAAGAAAGTCATAATTTGATCCTAGATGTTGCAATCAGAGTTTCTTCCCTTCCAAAGGAATTTAAAAACATGATACTTCAGCTGATATCCTGATCCCATGTAAATACTGAGGCATGTCTGTACTGATGGTTGTTGCTATAACCTTGCAGTTCCAAGAAGCTTCACTCGCTCTTGCTGTCAAAGACAGTTTTAGGTTTTCACAAAACTTCTTTTTCTTTCAGTCTGTGAGTTTGAAAAATGTGTAGGGAACAAACATGCAGAAACCTATGGTGAAGAACAACCTCCTTGGGAGCACACTACCTTTTGCAGAGTTTAACACTCCAAAGCTTGGAACTCACAGGAAGAGAATTTGCTGATCTGACTTAAACTCAGTACCCCGTATGTATGCATTATAAAATAGTATTTAATTACAGAAACTTCACGTCTGTGCTCCTACAAAACTCATCCTTATTCCATGTGTGAAACGGATGTCTGTTCCTGAGTGGGTAGATATAACTTCTTCTCTTTACACCAAATCATGTCGTTACTTTAAGAATTTTTTTTTTACTTAATGCATTATTTTTAGAGAAACGCCTTACTGCATAGAGACAACTAAGTGAAACAGATAATGTTCTTCACAGCTAAGACCACGTATTTACATGCAAATACTGTATTTAAAGACTGTAATGATAACTCTACCTGTTTCTTACAGATTAGGATACTACTTGAGACAACTGAAATGAGAGACCTTGCAGAGAAATCCTAATGCAGAAGCAATCAAAGGCCAGGAGAAGGTTTGCCTTAACTTTTTGCAACTAGGACCAAATGTGGAATCATAGTAGACAGAAAGAGAACATCCAAGTTAAAGCCCATCCCTAGTCAGTAGATATTTGAGCTACCAGATTTGCTAGGCAGGATGCCTTCACAACTGGGGACAAGAAAGAAAAGGGGATGGAACAAGTAAGGAGTTAATAATCCCCAATCTTGTTTGTCATCTCTCCCTATGAAATTTCAAAGTTCAGTTATAAGCCTTGTACTCATGCAGCTGGGAAGGTAAACATCATCAGCATGATTTAAAGGGCTTTCAGCATACCCCTCATGATCATTCAAGTAGATAAGGAAAAACAAAATAAACAGAACAAAGCCATCTAGAAAATACTTCACTTTGTCAGTTGAATAACAAACACGTTTTACAGAGTTGCAGCTTGACCTAAGGTAGATTCATGAATTTCTCTCCTGCTCTACTTAATTCCACATCATTGGGTTACTGATCTGTGATAGCTACTGACCTTTTTCCTAAGGACACCCTTGTCCCTGCCTTAGGAACGCTTCCTGCTAATAATGGTCAAGTATCTTTCCCATATCACTTTTGACATATAATTTTGCTGTGTTTTTCACACCGGGGGCACTACCATATAATTTCTCTTCCCCTGCTGTTTCCAGTATTGTCACTTACAGCCTTGAGCCTCCTTTTCTGATGCAGCTGGAGGATGGCAGCTGAGTGCAGAAACCTTTCTGCAGAGGTTTACATGTGTAATGTTGATTCTCCAGGCAGCTGCAGTGCTATGCAGCAAGCTTTAGAGATCCTTTTTATAGATGCTCTTATCAGTATGCTTTGACTCCCAGGGCCACCATCATACCGAAAATAATCAAAATACTGGCAGTTCCCAGACTACACGTGGATGTAACTTGTCCTAACAGCTGGTAACCTTCATAGACATGAAGCTGTGAAGCCTTTAGGGAATAGTGGAAATTAACTTTTAAAAATACATTTCTGTCCTTGCTATGCAGTCTGTTCTAAAGTTCAGTGAACGCTGATGGAACAATTCATGTGAACAGGTTTAATCAGGCCTGCAGACTACAATTATGTAAGCACGATGCAATTTTCTGGGACAAAACCATGGAGCAAGTTCAGCATTTCATTACACTTCATTATGGATTGAGAGCCTTAATCCATATGTAGGTGAGGATTGACTAAACTTGGTAGGTAGCTGGTTGTAACAGGAACTAAAGGTGTCTGGATGTGATGGTTGCATTCCTTAACTTCATCAGCTGGATGAGTTGTCTAGTCCTGGAGCACATTATGTCTAGGTTAGAACACAGACAAGCAGTGACATATATACATATATACATACATATATACATACACACACACACACATTTATGTTTACTTCTTACTGGATATTCTATACTGCCAAATCTACTTAACCGTAACTGTTTTCCCCATGTATGGAGCAGCAGGTTCACTTCAGTTCATGGAAAAGTAGCTCAAGCCAAATGATGCAGAGTAGAGCTCCAAGGAAGCAGGGTACTCTTCTGTGGTGTGGTTAACTAAGTACAGACACAAAGGGGAGTGGCTGTATGGAAAATCACATGAGCTAGGGAATCCACGTATGCTGTGGGAATTTCATCCCTTAGGATACGAGAGCACCCAGTCAGTAGTGAGAATTATCTTTTTATCTCTTCTCCAATGCTGCTGCATTCATATTTTTTAAACAGAGGTTATTAAACCATTTTGTGAGAAGTTAAGGTTTTTTAAAAAGTTTAAACTCCTGTCTGGATCTGAAAAAGCAGAGCTGCTACCTTTGCTGGAAATGGTGTTTCTCATTGGTATTTCTTATGAACAGATTCGCTTGTCCTGTTTTAAAAATATTAGGCACACTGTATCCATGTACACATATTCACACACACCTTATTCTTTCTTGGTCCTATAGTGCTTTTCTTTCCCCTAACAATTTCTATTCTTTGGCCTCCCTGAAGTCAACAAAAAAGAACCTCAGGGGAAAAAACCCCAGTCACATTTCTGATATACAAAATAATAAATATTTCTTCCATTCTTGGATGGATAAAGAATCCTTATCGTCCCCACAAGCAGTCAAAGAAATACTTCCAGCACAAATATTATTAGAGAATTTCTCCTGATGCTCCTTCTCCCCTTCTGGCCTTAAGAGTAACAACAGCTGTGGGGTGGTATGTGAGGAGCTGGACCACGTTTCAGCACTGCTGATGCATCAAACATAGGTGACGTAGCACACATTTCACAGCCTTAGGAAGCATAAAGCCACTCCAGACTAATTCCTGATAAGGCTGAGAATCATACTGGTATTGTTATTTAGCAACTGCTCCGCAAACACAAGAAGTGAAGCCTTGCTCACTAAAATGCAGGGTATGAGACAAGCAAAGCTTTGGACGCCTCAGCCTGTGAAACACTCGTCTGCTGTCTTCATCTGCCTTTGCAGGGAACACATCTAAATGCCTACCCTTAAAGGGAAGTCACTATTTTAAGGGCTTACTCTGGCAACAGAACGATAAGAATTTCTACCAAACACATCCACCATAACATAAAAGCTTCAGGGATAAGGTTCAGATGAAAAAAAGGTGTGGGGGAGAAGTTATATAAAGTGTATTTCCTTTTGCACCATGTGGCAGATAGGAAGGCTGTGAGCTTCGCTGGTCTGAACGTCAACTAAGCCTGCCCTTTTGCACTCTGCCACTGTCATCAGCTCCTTCAGAAGTAAAGGATCAAAAGTAAATAGTATCCTTTTCTGCTGATCACACCACCAAGCACATGCAGTTTTCAGATTCGAGGGTTTGTGCATTAGTTTCTTTGAATGCCTTTAAAAGCAACATGATATCATCTGCCCAGAAGAGAGCAGCATTGATACCCTGGGAAGGACAACCAAGGTATTATCTCTTGCCAGACAGTGGGCTGGCTCATATTGTCAGACAAAATATGGGGATCCAATTATTGTGCTGAAATTTAGGAATTATTTCTATTAATCAATTAATAACCTAAGCATTCTTAATGGGAGCTTTTGTGTGTAACAGGCATAAATCTGAGTCAGCCACACAGTTGTGTTTGTGTTAGAGCAACAGAAACTGTTCATAACATTTGGGGCTTGAGTAAAAGTACACTGTGCTAGAGACAAGGCTACCCTTGATGCACTGCAGATGTATCTTAATTAATCACAGAAACAATCTGCTGTTTGCAGGGAACTTTTGATGGATCCATTTTAAAGGGCATATGCACTAAAGAGCCTGATGTTGACAGACGAAGTATAACCCTGTTACCTAAAAAGCCTGTGGCTTCAGAATTGAGAGAAGAGGATATTCTGCCCGAGGCTTCCTTCTTTTCTTCCGTGGGACAACATTGCCTCCTATTCACACCTCTGCCAAGGATTTTCTGTGAGGCTGTGGCCATGTCGCTGGGGCAGAGCTGTTTGCTGAGCGTGCCTCTGCCTACGCTCCGCCAAGGCAACGCTGGCGGCGAGTCAAGCGCAGCTTGGCGCGGGCCCCGGCCGGCTCTCCCCGGGCTGGGCTGCAATCACGCTCCAGTTCTGCCAGTACCCGAGCGCGTTCGTGATGCCGCACAGTAATTTGAGCAGGACCACCCTCCTGCAGGAGAAGCCCTACGCCCGGTGAAGCACAGAANAAAAAGTAATAATTATATTTTGCTGAACAATCACAAATTTTCACAGCACCGCAATGGCAGTTAAACCAAGTACAAAGCTCTTTATTTTTTTTTTCCTTGCCATTGGAGCCGAACTACTTTTACATTTCTGTGTGGGTGACTGCCTGTGATCCCGCAGAGGGGAGGTAGCTTTCTTGAAGAGTGTGCTGGAACAACTGTTGATCTCTCTTGTGAAATCCCATCTGTTGTCTGCAGCAACTCTTACTTGCTGGCTTAACAAGATAATGTTTCCCCAGCAGAAGCTGTAATTTTCCAAGCACTTTGCTGGGTGCAAAGTCAGAACTTGATTCAATAAAGGACAAGCAGGGATGTAATTTTGCTCTCTCCCTTCTGTTTTGCAGTGTGTTATGAATTAAGCTGCTGGTAGTCAGGTAGGGCTGAGTCCTTGTGGGCTTCAGGCTTTGTTCGAGACCTCTAAAGATGAAGAACAGTGTGCTGATTTTAGAGGTGGATTCTGGAAATGGGGAAGCCAATTTTTTTTGGTATAATTTTGTGTATTATTACTCCACATTTTTTACAATTTGTCATTTATTATTTAAATCTAAAGGAATGTTACTTCATGGTGGAAACTAATCAGCAGGAGCTAAAGTTGGCAATATTTCAGTGTATTAGAAAAAGGTTCTTCACCCAGAGGGTGGCTGGGCACTGGAACAGGTTCCCCGGAGAAGTGGTCACAGCACCAAGCCTGAGAGAGTTCAAGAGGCATTTGGACAATGCTCTCAGGCACAGGGTGTGACTCTTGGGGTGTCCTCTGCAGGGTCAGGAGTTGGGCTTTGATGATCCTTGAGGGTTCAACTCAGAATATTCTGTGATTCTGACTGTAATGAATAATTTGTGGAAATTAAAAAGAAGATTGTGACGATTTGAGGAAAAAAAAACCATAAAAAAACCCGCAACCACCTCTTCTTCCTGGGTATGGAGAAATTCCTTCGGTTTGAAGAGCTGTACCTGAAATCACTCTCCCCCCGTATTAGTGAGACACTTCCCTCGTGCTAAAACATTTGAATTTTTTTTTTCCAAGATGTGAGCGAAATGTGAAATACACAAATCTAAGCCGGGATCGGCATCACACCCACCTCTCCCCGACGGGCCGGCCGGGCAGGGTAGGCGGGCCGGCCGGGCAGGGTAGGCAGCCCGGCCCCGCGGGCGC